>CAIGRN010126562.1:0-11585 GCA_903798345.1 Fraxinus anomala
TTATGTCATGTCAAAATTATTAAGTCCAAAATCAGATTTGTAATAGATTTTGATAGAATTTGATAAAAGGTGTGATTGAAAAGTTGTAGAACTCAAAAAATATATGGTTAAAATTAATTGTTGACTTTAACTTAAATTAATATGCGGCTAAAGTCGGCGGCGGAGGGACCCTTCAACATTTTTTTTGCTCTCCCTATGAATAAATCGTGGCTTGGCCAATGATTGAAGTTCGCACCGTTCAAATGCTGTTCATAAACATGCTTATATGCTCTCAACTGATCATTCCAAGATTGGAAATATGTTGGTGCTTGTTTTTGCACCGTGCCTTATGTTTACTTGACAGCCATTAGTCCATCTGGGTATTTGAGTTTGAGTACCCTGCATTCTGTTATATACTTCTATTTTTATATTAGCGAAATTCTGGTCTCCCTTGTCAGTTGAACGAAGGCCAAGTGTCAAATCACAGTAATTTTTTTGTTGGATATTTACCTAAACATGCATAATGAAAAATCAATACACAAAAGTCGGATCACCTTTGTGATGCTAACATAGTAATAGTAATTAAGAAACACACACAACATTGATTCAACCCCAAGAAAGTCAATAATCAATTTTTAAACTTGATTCAAAAATATTAAAATAAAGAACCAACATAATCGTCGATAATATCTTGACCCCGCGATTACAAGACACAAGAAATTCACTCAATTTGATTGAACGGTACAAGAAATAATCTTAATAAGTTTAGAATTAATTCAATAAAGAATGAGAAGAAAGCAATTTGTCTTGCAATAATCTCAAATTGTGTGTGTTCTTTACAATGAATGGAATTTGTCCTATTTATACGAAACTCATAAAACCTACTTAAAAACAGAATTAAGCCTTAAAAATAAAAAAATATATCATAAAATAGAGTTTTAACTAAATTAGAAGATTACACGAAACTTGAAAAATTCGCGTCTAGAAATGTATTATGCAACCGCATAGTGTGAATTTATGTGGTCGCATAGACCAACTGAAGTCTTCTTCTGTGGTTTCGGAAAAGGGGCATGTGACCAACAACTATGCGGCAGCATCGTTGTTTCTTCCGGTCTCTCCGTTCATTGTTTGAATCAAATTGCCCCACTTTGTTTCAACTCTCATCCCCATCATGAAACTTGTCACGTTACTTGTCGTGATCAATGTTTCGTCCACCATGGTTTGAGCAACTAGTCACATTGCTTCTTTGACCCGCTTCACTCGCGACCTAGTCATAGGTCCTTCTTCAACGATCAATGGATCTTTACTCTGACTTGCCCTTATTTCATGGATTACAGCATCCCCTTCTTCTTCAAAAAGATTCGACCTCGAATCTATACCTGCATCAAAGAGAGAAAGATAAAAAATAACAAAAATGCAAATTATCATAAACTTAAAAATCCAAATTGTAGACATTGGTTTCAATCTTTTCAATGACTAGGAATGGTCCATCTCCTCTAAAATGTAATCTTAACTTTTTTTGCATTCAAACAAGCCATTTTTGCCTAAACACTCAAACCCAATCATGTGATTCGAATACTTTATGCCTCTTCCTTTTGCTACATTGATATGCATACAATTCAATCCCCTGTTTTTTAATCTAAGCTATCACTTACAATAATAGTTAAAGGAATTAAATCAAACAAATTAATGGATTTAAGCTATAAACCACATCAAATCGTGTAGTACACGTAGTAGAGGATACTAAATTGGCTCCCAACATATTCCATAAATTCGAACCAAAATAGTTAAGAACTTCAACATTGAAATATAGATTATTATGCCTCAAATAACCAACAATGCACCCCAAATATCCATCATGCTCAATTAATTTCTTGCAACATACTAGAATATCATTAATTAGTATATGAATGCATATGACAAATGACTTATTACTCTCATAGAAATATTATATGCATTAATATGTGTAAAAATACATGCCCCATGTGAGAAGATATTACTACGTGCTAGACTATTATCTAACCTATGTATGAGATATTGATTCTTTACCATATCATAGTTGAATGCTTTTCCTTCAATACTTATCAAATTCTCCACTTGTGTCGAATCAATCGATACTCAATGTGTGGTATCCCAATAAATAAGTTTTCATGGAACGAGACTTTGAGTTTCTACAATAAAGAAATATCCAAACTGGGGACATGTTTGTTAGTTCTCACTAAAACCCTCTCAATCTAACATTTTTTTGCATAAAAACCCACTTTTGATTTTTCTTTTCTCTCAATAGACTCTCTTTCTTCTCTCTCTTGTGGTTCTGATTTTTTTTTTTATCACAATTAACCACCTCACTATCTTCTCTGTTAAATTTTGCCTTTCTTTGTTTTTTTTCTTCATCACCTTTCAATCTCAATTGGTCCTAATAGACTTGTTGTGGTGTTAATGGTACAAGAGTAATAACTTTTCCATCTTTTACAAAGTTGTACCTATTTTCAATCCATCATGTTTAACATTTTTATCATACTACCATGGTCTTCCCAACAAAATGTGCCCAATATGCATAAGAACCACATCACACATTACTATACCTCCCAATTTAGAAATTCACCAAACTTGCCTATAAGCTCTCCACATTCATCTACCCACTGCAATCTATAAAGTTTATGATGTTTTATCTAGTTAATTCTAATTTCTCAATTAGTGTAGTACCAATATTAGTATAACTACCCCCATCAATAATCAAACTAATAGTATGAAAGATGTTCTCCCGTTGTTGTTCCACATCATCTAATTTAATTTGTGTATTGAGAGCATGCATCACTACAAGTAACTCGCCTCCTAGGGGGTGCTCTATTCCATCTCCATCATTAGTATCCTCTAACGCGGACATATAATCACTATCACTATCACTCACCACTTCTCCATTATCATGCAAAATTATTTCCATTTTGTATGGACATTCAGAAGCAATGTGCCCCGATTCCAAACATCTAAAGCATTTGATATCCTGAGTCTTAGAAGGTTGGGAATCCGTTTTGGGTGTAATTTTGCTAGCAACTACCTCATTTTCCCTTAGTGGTTCGGTCTCACTATTCGAAATGGTCTCATCGCCCTTTATTATCATCCCACTTCAATTTACAAGAAGAGTTAGAACCCGAAGAACCCAATGAGTATCTAGTTGTCTCATTCCTCTTCAATTGCCTTTCCACCTTCATAGCTACACGTAGCATGTTTTCCAACTCTACATAATATTGCAACTCTACCACATTGCTATCTCCCTAGTCAAACCATTCAAAAATCAAGACATGGTGGCCTCCATATGATACTCAATATTCGCTCTAATCATAACAATTTATATATCCTTGTGATAATCCTCCACACTCCTAGAACCTAGGTAGAGACTTTGCATTTTTTGATGAAACTTCCTCTAATAATGACTAGGCACAAACCTCTTCGGCATGATTGCCTTCAATTCTTCCCATGTATTAATAGGTCTTTCACAATTTCTCCTCCTAAATTTTACTACTTGATCACACCAAATGTTGGAAAAATCGATAAATTCAAGTACCGCAATCTTTACCTTCTTTTCCTATAAGTGGTTGTGACAATCAAATATTAACTCTACTTTATTTTCCCACTCGAAGTATGCCTCCAAATCACTCATTCCTTTGAATGAAGGAATTGTCATTTTAATATTGTCCATACTTCTATCAACGCCATTTCCAACAAGATTTTCACCCATCCTTTCATGTCTAACTCATCTATCTCTCATTCGTTTTAATTCGGCATCCACCAATGCATCCTCATTAATGTCACTATCTGATTCGTATACACCAGCAAAATTTGCTCTATGATCTCGTCTACCTTGCCTCCTTGTTTTAGGAACTTCTATAGGTTGTTCCCTACGCAAATTAGAAAGTAATGTGTCTTGCCTCTCCATCTACACCTCTTACTTGTCCATTATATCTCCCATACCACCAAATAACCTTTCAAATCGTCGTATCACCTCATCCTCAAGATGACACGACTATTCTTCTCGTTTGAAGTAGAATCGTCTCTGTCAGAAATCCTAAATCTAGTTTAATATTTGCTTCACGTGTGTACACTCGTATATCACTCAATTTGAATTTTTTTCTCTATTCATCTCACCACTCTACCATTTTCCATTCAATGTAAAGCAAGTGCTTCAAAGAATTAATTCGATTTCAATCAAAATTTAACCCTTGTGGAGTCCAAACACAGAATTGAGTAAGGAAAGTGATCAGAATGATTCAAGAATGTATGAATTTAACTTTGAATAAAATGCTAAGAATAAATTTAAGAAATTATTTCTTGAATTCGAATTGGACATTTTTAAATTTGAAATTTTTTTTATTAAAAATTGAAATTGTATGCTACTAGTAGTTTTCCAAATTGTTTTTTTCTTTTTGTTCGGAATTTCAACTAGATACCAGCAAAAGAAAAAAACCTAATTGGGATGTTAAATTAACACACAAACAAGTTTTGAAATTTTATGTATTGAAAACGAAAAAATTGAAGAACCCGAAAAATATGGAGAATGAAAAACAAAGACTCAAACAAAAGGAAAAAAAATGAGTTTAACCTTGATTTTTGGATATTTGCTCTAATACCAACTAATGCGAACTCATGTAGTAATAGTAGCTACGAAACTCACACAAGATTGATTCAATCCCAAGAAAGCTAAGAATCAATATTTAAGCTTGATTCAAAAATATTAAACCAAGGAACCAACACAATCGTCGACAATATGTTGATCCTGCGATTACAAAACTCAAGAATCTCACTCGATTTGTCTGAACACCATAAAAAATAATTTTGATAAGTTCAGAATTAATTCATTTAAAACGAGAAGAAAGCAATTTGCTTTACAATAATATCTATCAAATTATGTGTGTTTTTTACAATAAATGGAATGTGTCATATTTATATGGGACCCATAAAACCTATTTAAAAATAACAAAAGATATCACAAAATAGAGTTTTAACTAAATTAGAAGATTACACGAAATTTGAAAAATTAGTGTCCAGAAATGTACTATGCGACCGCATAATGTAAATCTATGCAATCGCATAAACCAACTGAAGTCCTTCTCTATGGTTCGGAAAGGGGGCATGCGGTCGCATACCCTGAACAACTATGCGGCGACATAGTTGTTCCTTCCAGTCTCTTCATCCATTACTTGAATCAAATTGCTCCACTTTGTTTCAATCCCCATGCCCATCATAAAACTTGTCCCGTTACTTGTCATGATCAATATCTCGTCCACCGTGGTTTGAACAAGTAGTCATATTACTTCTTTGACCCACTTCACTCGTGACCTAGTCATATGCCCTTTCTCAACGATCAATTGATCATTGTTCGAACTTGCCCTCGTATCATGGATAATATCACTTTGTGTTTAAATAAAATAAATGATATGGGGTATACCTCTTGCAATTTCCGTAAGGTTGAACGATTATGAACCTGATGTACCACGATTTCAGCATACCACAGCTCTTAAGATGTCCAGCATTTAATAAAAATTCACACTACTAGAACAAATTGAAACTCCAACCGACTCCATGGTGGATGGGCGGCGATTGCGACTTTAGAGAGCATTAGGTTTATATTTTTGCTATCTTTTGTGCTAGTAAAGATTTAATGACAAATTCTTGTAAAATCCTAAACTTGGACTATGAATGTCTAGGTTACTGCAAACTTCATATTAGGATTAGTAAACCCTAACCCAAATAGGTCCAAAGCCAATTAATCTAATTAATTCATGTCAGCCCACAATGGTTAAGCCTTTCCAAAAATTGGACCTAGTACATTAATCCAACAATTTCATCACTTGTTAGTTCTCTCTTTTATATATTTTCAAGAAGTTCAATCTGAACTTCTGCACGTGTTCATATACTATAAGGGCATGCTCGGTAATCCATGTGGTAAGCACTGCACAAAATAATGAAAAAAAAAAAATTATAATTTCTTGTTTCTTGATCGTGCCTTGTTTTGTTCATTCAAATCCAACTCAACAAACAATCCAATATGTTGTTCAAACAAGGACACTCTTGAAGAGAATGTGTCATGATCCAGTAGAAATGATGTTCTTCTGAACCAGAGTCCAAATCCTGTCTAATTTCCATCTTGTTTTTTCTACTGTTTCTATTGATTTGACAGAGAAATAGTTGAATGCACTGCCAAAGAAAAGGGTGAACTTGATGGTACGTGAATTGTTAAATATATAAGGTTACCTTCTTTAAACTTTAATTTACTATGAGTTGTAGTGAGCAATAGAGTCAAGGCAAATTGCCTTCAAGGATACAGTAAAGCTCAATTCTCTAGTCGTTTACTTAATTGAACTTTGTACCGATGAAATTTATGTCCAAGAATGTCTTAAAAAGTTTTAGGTTGATATGCACTACCAGTTTCCATTCACACTAACGATGAAAAACTTCATTTAAAATGTCAAAATGACTAAAATATTTTCTTTGTTGGCTCATCGAAAGACCTTCAATTGAGCATAAACCATAAGGGGAAACATATATGACACAGTTTGATAAAGTGGATTAGATAGATTGAACAACATTAAAGGAAAAAAAAAAAGAAAAAAAAAAGACAAAAATTATCTCATGTAATTAGAATGTTATTCACATGGTGACAATTTATTTAGCCTAAATTTATTTTTTGCAAACAGTTAGTCCTCTAATAATTGGATCCTTCAAAAGACAAAAATCAAATCCTACTTTTTGATTAAAGCCAACAGGTTCAATCACAATAATATTTAAATTCTAATGCAAGTAACTAGCAAGCAAGATATAAAATTCCCATCATTCAAACAAGAGAAACACTATACGTGCACAATTCATTATAGACCTTTATTTACAAACTTATCACGTTGAGTTTAATTCATTGTTTCAAGTCGACCAACTTATCACCCACTCTCTCTCTCTCTCTCTCAAAACTTTTGCGACAAAATCTGCCTTTGATGTAACCTATGTAAGTATTATCAATTATGTATCCAAAATCTCGGTATTCTGAAGAATCACAAGTTTTTTATGCCTAACTTTCTGGCAATTANAAATCTGCCTTTGATGTAACCTATGTAAGTATTATCAATTATGTATCCAAAATCTCGGTATTCTGAAGAATCACAAGTTTTTTATGCCTAACTTTCTGGCAATTATAAGTAAATTAATAGAAAGTAATACTAATAATTCATTGTGTATAACCTCATTGTGTCCAAATTAATAGGAAAGACCTTTGTATCTAATTTATCCATGCAAGGCATACATAATTCTTTTTCATATAAGATCTATTTGAAGATGAACAAGTTAATGTTTGAAATTGAATTCATAAGATTCACAAAAGAAAAAAAAAATGTTACAGGACATTAATGTATAAGTTATATTGAATCCTTATTTTACCAATATTATTTAGGTAAATGTTCTCAAAAGCCATGCACTCACTTTTAGTGAAATGAAACAAAAGAGAGCATCAACACTTTCTCAGAGAGAGAGAGAGAGAGAGAGAGAGAGAGAGACCATATATCATATAAAAGCTTACACAAAAATAATATGAAATTTCTTAGTTTTGTGACTTCTGATATCATACCATATAAAAGCTTAAAAAATGCGTAGCGAATGCACTTTTTATTAAAAATCTTATTAAGTGGAACCTTTATAACTGGGTAGCGATAAAACTTTAACCCGTAACTTCCAAAAATTTTAATTCCCGTCTTCACTTCCCTCCTAACCAAACAAACCATTTAGTAGATAAAGTTTGATTGCTAGAAAAAAAACTTTTAAAAAAGCCACTAACTTTCATTTATTAAACATGGGTCATTTTCTAGCCAAAAAATATTTAATTTCCTCAAGTTCATGACCTTGCAAGTACTTCTACAACAAAAATGGCTCGATATGGATAGGGATGGCAAAATGGCTCGCCGGTTTGAACTCGACCCGGAAAAAGCATGAGCCAAGTTCGGCTCGTGGCTCGGTCCATCGGCTCGAGTCGGCTGGCCCGTGTGGCTCGACGGGCCAGCCCATGAGCCTAAAAAAAATAAAAAATAAAAAATTGCCTGCCAGTTTTTTAAAAAAAAAAAATTTATTTTTTCTCTCCATTTTAGCTATAACTTTTTTGATATGTTAATATTTAGTTATTATTTATAATATGTATAAATTGCACAAATTTTAAATTCTTTAAAATTAGATTTGTCACGAATTTAAAAAAAAAAAAAAACCCAAGCAGCCCAGCTTGGCACGGTCCGAGCCGAAAGCTCGGATTTAGCCTAAATTTTTTGGCCGAGTTTTTACTCAGCTCGAATAAAACAAAAAACTAGAAATATTTTTACTCGAGTCAAACCTGAACAAAAGGTTTCGGCTCGTTAACACCACTAGATATGGGTAACATGACTATTAAATAATAATACTGTACATAAGGTCATTTTCATAGAGGTTAGGTTTCTCCAAAGGTGATAGATTCCAAGTTGATAATGATAGGATTATTGGATAATCTGCCAACTATCTCAAGGAGCTACTCCTTGATTACTTTTAAGGCGAAACAAATTAATCACTTATATTATATTCAATAAAATCAGAAATATCGTCCCTCCCACAATCTTCGATAATAATTTTAAAAAATAAGTAACAATAAATAAAAATTAAATGGCCTCAACATAATTGAAAGTGAATAATATCATGGTTGAGAAATAGCACGCCAGGATCAAAAGTAAACATTAAACCCAACTGAGATATCTAATACATTTATAAATATATAGAGACAGAGAGTAGAAAAATGACAGTAAGAACAAGAAAGCCACCAATGAGATGCAAGGACGTTATATACAAGGTCCCCTCTACCCTATATATATGATCAAGCCAAACCCTCCTTTCACATATTTACATTTCCATCCTAAACATAGTCTGCTTGTCAGCCTCACTGTCAAGCTCCCACCCATGGTATGTATTTCTAATGCCTACCACCCCCACCCCGGGTTTATATCGTCTAGAGTATGTTTGGTATGCAAGCATTAGCAGGCTAGACTGGACACTACAATGAATAGAATTTTAACATTACTTTTTGCTCTAATATCGTCATTCGTCAAGTATCATCCAGTTCACTTTACAGAATATGTCACTAATGTATTATGTCATGCAAACAGGCAGACGAAACTAAGTTGGAGTACAACACTAAACCCATGGAAAGTAAAGGGAAAAGGAGGATTCAAAGCAACTTCTTTCATTTATGGTTAAACCAAGAACTCTAATTAAAAAGTATAATGAACAATAATTTAGCTCGTTTTTCTTCTCTAATACTATTCATTATTATACAATCCTCTTTACCGGAGATGTAAATAAAGATTTCTGACTACATAAATCTATAAACTGTATCTATATTTTGTACGTTTAAAGGCATGGTGGCATTGGAGAACATGGGATTTGTTGCAAACATGGTGAGCTTGGTGCTGTATTTCTGGCTGAAGCTGCATTTTGATCTATCTGGTGCTGCTAATACTCTCACAAACTTGTTGGGATCAGCGTTCTTGCTCTCTGTTGTCGGTGGCTTCATTTCAGACATATATAAACAGATTCCACACTTTGTCTGATTTTTGGGACGATCGAAATATTGGTTAGCTTCTTTCCCCTGTTTTCTCCTCAATACTCCTTTTTGCCTATACTTTCATAGTAAGTCCCAAATCCTGAGAGACGAGTTTGTATTCATGTATTTCCTTAGGCTCTAATGACGATGACGATTCAAGCTCATGACGAGAAGTTGCAACCAGCACCCTGTGGCAAGTCAAATTGTATGACAGGTATACCAGGAATCATGTTCTATGCATCCCTGTGTTTGTTGGCACTGGGATCAGGTGGGGTTAAGGGGTCACTTCTTGCACTTGGTGCTGATCAATTTGATCAGAAGGACCGAAAGGAAGCCAAGGGTCTAACAAGTTATTTCAATTGGCTCTTGCTCAGTACGATAACCGGTTCATTAGTTGGAGTCACTGTAATAGTTTACATTAGCACAAACAGGAATAACCATAACTGGTGGATGGGTTTTCTCATAACTCTTGTGTGTGCATTTGCTGGTTTTATCATTTTTGCCCACGGAAAGCCTTTCTACCGCCTTCAAGTCCCGGGAGAAAGCCCTCTAGTAAGAATCGCACAGGTATCCATCTCCTCTGTCACATGCACGTGCACACATTTTGCCTATTTTCAGATATTTAAGATTTCAATGTTGACTGCACCATCCGTGCATTCAAATTACTGGTGTCAAATGAGCCGGGCCAGGTCCACTTTCAGAGAGGCTTAGAGTGACCGCTTATGTGCCTGTGCTGTGCCAACTTTTGTGGCAGGGTCCAATTTGATATGATTAACTCCCATGCATTAGACAAACTTCGCACGACAGCATGGAAATTTTCCATTTAATGTCGACTTATCTATTATATCACAATTTAAGATTTAAAAAAAAATGGCTCTCAGGTTATTTTTTTCGTTATTTTTTTCTCAACCCCGGTTCTCAGGTTATTGTTGTGGCAATAAAGAATAGAAAGTTGCTACCTCCACTGAGCCCCAATGAATTGTATGAGATTAATGAGAAAGAATCAGTTTCCACAGAGGCCAAGATTGCTCATACTAAACAGTTTAGGTACTGCTTTTATTTATTCGTTGAACTCATTATTATTGAAGAAAGCAGTAATCTCCTTCTTGGATCCACCCCGCTTGGATTTAACTACATCATACTGGCATTGATATGAGCCAGGTGCTATTTTAGCCTATGGAGCGGAATTAGACAAAATTATCCTCTAACAGCATGTTTGTTAAGAGAGATGGGACTCGAAAGTACTATGAACAAGATTTTAAATGTTTTGTTTTATTTTACTTAGACCTCGTTTGGTTCAACTAAAAAGATAGACAAAAATTTAAGTCAAAGTCAACAGTTAATTTTAACCATATATTTCATAGGACCCACAACTTTTCAACCACACATTGTATCAACTTTTACTAAAATCTACTTAAAACCTGATTTTCATCTAAACCAAACATGGGCTTAATATTGTCACGTCCTCTGTAGTAATGTGTATAAAATAAAAACCCAAGGTCTGTTTTGTACACCATTTGCAATTAGTAGATAGGATTGGGAGGAAATTGTATTAAGGTGGACAAGGGTGTTTTATGAACATACAAGTAGAAAATCAATTATTTTTTGACAATAAGCTTAAAAAGGTAAAATTACTCAATTAAATTAACCCTCCAGTCAAATATTCTACCGCAATTGCACTGAAAAACAAAGCAGCTTCAGAACTACCTCAATTTTTCCTTCGAAGGAAACCCCAATTCAAATCTGACAAAATTTTGAAGCATGCAACTTAAATCATCAATATATTGAGTAAACTGGACAAGATGCACACAGATAACGTACCTTAATGCATTTTTTATTTTGCTAATGACTGCTGATTCCTCGATAACACGGCCTGATCAAGGTCCCTTGACAAAGCTTCAATTCTTCCTAAAGATGCCAAGCCCTTGCCATGGACGGTCTGCACAGTGACGCAGGTTGAAGAAGTAAAGGTTCTGACAAAATTGTTACCAATCATAGCCAGCACAAT
>CAIGRN010126581.1:0-27831 GCA_903798345.1 Fraxinus anomala
TTTCAATTACTTCATGTGCTTGTGCCCCTTGGAGGCATTTCGCTTCTTGCAACTTATAGTCTTCATAAATAAAACACCCCTCATTGGGACTGTCTCAAGAGGTCGTCATTCCTTACACAATCGTCTGAACTTTCTTTTAATTGTTAACGATTTCCACGTGAAACGCCATGACATGATTATATGACATGTTTATCTAGAAACGATGGATAATCAAAGATGTCGCGTAAAATTTAGTAATGAGGCTAACAAACTAACTCGTATTAACGTAAATTAAAGTAGGTGATCGCGACAAATACAAATTGGATGATCTAATTGAGATTCACTTAAAAGTTAATTGACAAATTGAAATTAACTCAGATAAATATTTGCTTTATATTTCCCAAATAAATCTGTGTTGCTTATACAACTTTATTTCTCGGGTCCAGGTTCTGTAAATCATTAAATTATTGTATTCATTGGTGAAGCTCTCCTATTTCACTGCATGAAAATGGTAAGATGCAGGAGTTCATTTTTCTGTCATTTTGTAAGGACAATCCAATGAGTTCAAAAAATAGAAAGCAAATTGTTTTTGTGACTTCATATTGAGTAATTAATTTTGTCTCTTCTTTAATTTGCTAAACAAAACATATCTGTATACTTGGCTTCTAATTTTTATATAAATTTTAATATCCATGAGTATTTGTTCTAATCATTTGCTTAAAGTAACAATTACTTTCAGATATTATAATAATAATAATTTTAAATAACATATTCATAAACTAAAATAAAAAATAAAAAAAAATAGCTGGTCATTTATCATTTCACTTAACTTGTGTCAATCTATAAATATTAACTTTATGAGCCTTCACCTTTTTAATCAACTTTGAATAATTAACTTTGGAAGAATCAAATATATGCTTACTGTTGTAAAACAAACAAGTTACCAAAATAGCTCTGATACCATTTGTTGTGAAACCAACCACCAGATTGAAATTTTGAAGTTATATGGCACAATAATGAAGTATTTGATCAACCAAAAGAATAATAAAAACAAGAAATCTGAAAAATGAATTAACAGATTTTATTGATTCAAGAATAATTGAGAAGAGAGAAAATTACAATGAATATTATAATTCTAGTAATCTATTTTCCCACACTCATGAAATTGTATAGAAGAACCTAATATTTATAGGAAATGTGTAGGTGACATCCAAACCCTCATAGTAGAGCTGTTAATGAAGTAAACTGTCAAAAAATCTAGTCCAAAATGAAAAAGGAGAGAAAAATTTGAAAAATCGGAACATGCAAGGTGGGCGCCGCAACGCCACATCTGGAAGCCCATGCCCAGCGCTGGGCGTTCTGTCCGAAAAAATAATTTTTTTTTCAAATTATTTTCTCCATCTCGAACTATTTTTCAATCTAATACCAATTTTCAACTCCCAATGGACTTCCAAAATAGAACTTCAACTTGACATAGGACTTTAATAACATTTCAAATTTGAATTCTCCTTGACATACACTTCAATTATAATTCTTCAATATTTCAAATAAGGAATTCGGCTTACACCCAAATTCTTTAACACTTACTTTATAGGCATAATTGGGTAACTTCGAGAGAAAGTATGGCTCCTAGTAAGGAAGCTGTAATAATGAAGGTTCTTTATTAAAAAATACAAATCTCTATAGAGTTGTGAAAAAGATAGGCAGAGCTCATAACGTACTTCATTTATTTTATTTACAGTTCTAGAAAATACATTTGTGGTGTGCAATGAGACTAATAAAAAAGTATCCCAAGTTACTTTTTCATTGTTCTCATCCATAACGTGTGCCATTACTCATACTGATAAGGTCATTTCAAAGCTGAAATTGTAGTATAAATACACAAGTCACCAATAGAGCAAAATTCATCAAGCAAATATAGTAATTAAGCATGGGAACCCTCTGCCAAGAACGTCTTGATCCTTCCATCCATGACCTAAAGGTCACAATCCAAGACTCAACCCTAGTTTTTCCATCCCAAGAAACCGATAAGAAGTCCATTTTCTTGTCCAACATAGATAAAGTTCTCAATTTCTCTGTCCAAACAACTCATTTCTTCCCTGCTAACCCGGATTTCGCACCCGAAGTTGTTGCCTCCAGGCTCAAAACTGCGCTAGAGAAAGTGTTGGTGCCATATGATTTCATGGCCGGAAGGCTGAAACTGAACCCCCAGTCGAGCAGGCTCGAGGTGGAGTGTAATGCTGCTGGAGCAGGCTTCGTGGTGGCTTCCACCCAGTTTTCACTTGATGAGATTGGGGACTTAGTCTATCCCAATCCAGCATTTAGGGGGCTTATTGTTCAAAGCTTGGATAACTTGGAAGCAGATAACCAACCACTTTGCATATTTCAGGTACTGCCCAAACCAACATATTCATTTCCCTTTTAATTTCCATACAGAGAATAACATTTCAATTATTAAGAAAATTAAGCTTAGTCGAGTTCTTAATTTTTGATGAAAAAATTTTACATAAAATAATACAAAATGTTTAAATCAGTACCAGATGAATCTTGAAATGTATATAAATTTCTAATTTTATTTTAAAGTTATAAACTCCAATTCTTGATTCTCCCAGGTTTGTATGGGTGGTTTCAAGAAATACTGTACTAAAAGGTTAATAGAAAAATAGATAGAACATAAATGCATGAAATCTTCCAAAGCTTAGAGAAATATTTTATGCAAAATTTTCAAGCTGGGTAGTAATACAAAATGTAGTAGTTAGTAATTTAATAACTTATGTACGTGCCAGATTTATTTTTTAAATTGAAGACAAGCATGCATATTTTTCATAAAGGGATGACCATAAAATTGCAATATAGGGCTTTCTTGTGCTCTTAGATCATGTCAAATCATATTATATAAAAATTTAATTGGTTAGAAATAAATATTTAATTGTTTAAATTTAGTATTGAACCGGCAAATTTATGAATCAATCAATTATACAAGAAAGAAATAATGCTGCATACATTATATAGCTAAATCTTATAGCAGTTAAAAGAGGAAACAAATTAAATTAATTGTACGACCAAGTTCATCACTAGACACCTTATTGTCTTATCCTAAGAGAAGAAGAAGCCCCCTACCCGCCTAAATGATAGTGTATAATAGAATTATAAAGATTAACAAATAATTGAAGGCTTAGATGTGTAATAACTTGTTGATGAAGCAATTTTTATCCATGCAGTACAATGTTTTATCTCTTTCACATGGACTTGGACAGTAAGGCAAAAATAGGTGTTGTAGAGAACATTTAAATAAATAAACATAATATCCTGTATGATACACGTTCTTTCAAAATACATTCTTTCCAAATACATTCTTTCCAAACTCATTTTCGACCATACATTTTTCAATAAAATAATATTTTATACCACATCAATAACTTTTCCTTACTTTTTAACCACATATTTCCCATCATATCACTATTTAAAATACATTATTTCCTCAATAATATCCATCAAACACATGTTAAACAAGAAAAAAAGTTAAAGTAAGAAAAAGCTAATGGTCGTATTAAATGCAACTACTTTGGGGACTCCTTAGGGCAAGAAACGTATGTTTTTGAGAAATGAAGAGTACAGAAAAGTAGGTTAGTTCCTTAAATAAAAGGCGAAAGTTGTTCAACCATATAGACAGCTAGTAATTGCTGGTTTTCAAATGCCAGCAATTAAATATTTATTTATAAAACAATTCGGTATTTGTTATTTACAGCATTCCAAAAACGTCCGGATCAAAATATAATTTTCAAATTCTTATATCATAAAGAAACGAGAATTCGATAGGTAACTAATTAAGAATCAAATTTGATTTGTAAAGGGAAAAAAATAAAATGAGATCACTGAACTTGTGTACTTGTAAAAAGCTTTCCGGATGAAATGGATCGTGGTATGGTATTTTTATTTTTTTAACGTAAAGCCACCACCTAGTTTGGAGTTTGGTGTTGCTGTGTAAAAAAATATTTTTTAGCTAAATATTAAAATATATTCTATTTATTAAATTTAAACAATTTTAATCCTCTTTATCGTAGGTGTTGAAGACTTGGGAAATAAATCCAACCTCCAACAAAAGAATACAAATATTAAGCCCATGTTTGGCAATCATTATTTTTGGAAAACAATGTTTCGAATAGTGATTTTTAAAAGAATGTATACTTAAAGTAAGAAAAAAAATTTGAGTTTACATGCATAATATTATATAGTGTGGTATTGTGATTGAAAATGAGCTCGTAAAAAAAAGAGTTTCAAATCATGTTTGTGAAACCGAGGCTAAAAGTAACTATACTAATAACTTGTAGATCGGCTTTTTAACGTTTGATTTTGTTTGCCATTTATTTTTAGGTAACATCATTTAAATGTGGTGGTTTTGCAATGGGAATATCTACCAGTCATGTATTGTTTGATGGGATAAGCTTCAAATATTTCTTGGAAAACGTTGCTTCCCAAGCTTTTGATGACAAACCCATGGCTGTCATCCCATTCCACGATCGCCACCTCCTTGCCGCCAGATCTCCACCGCGCGTCACGTTCCCCCACCCCGAATTGCTCAAGCTCGAGCTCCCGATCGGTGAAGACACAACTCCTTCAGTGTTTGATTGTCAACAGGAGGATCTCGATTTCAAAATCTTTAACCTAAACTCTGATAACATAAGTTACTTAAAGGAGAAGGCAAAGATCGATGGTCCCAATGAAAACACAAAGATCACCAGCTTCAATGTAGTCTCAGCCCTTATCTGGCGGTGCAAGGCCTTGTCATCAGGTGATAATAGTGAAAGGTTGTCTACTGTGCTTTATGCAGTGGATATTAGGTCAAGAGTGAAGCCACCATTGCCTTTTTCCTATTGCGGGAACGCGGTGCTAAGTGCTTACGCGTCGTCAATCTGCTCGAAACTCGAGGAAGAGCCCTTCTCGAAGATCGTGGACATGGTATCCGAGGGGGCAGCTCGAATGACCGATGAATACGCAAGATCTGCAATAGACTGGGGAGAGATCTACAAAGGGTTTCCCAATGGTGAGTTTCTGATATCTTCTTGGTGGAAGCTAGGGTTTTCTGAAGTGGAATATCCATGGGGGAAGCCAAGGTACAGTTGTCCAGTGGTGTACCACAGAAAAGACATCATTTTGCTGTTTCCTGAAATTAATAATGGATCAAACAACACCAATGGGAATGGGGTTAATGTCTTGGTTGCATTGCCTGCTAAGGAGATGGAGAAATTCCAATTCCTCTTTTACAAGTTCTTGGCATCAAACTAATTAATTAATTAATTGAGAAATATCGTTTACAAACTAAGCCATTTGGAATATTGAACTATGGATATCGCATATATGATTCCAAGTTGTTGTATATGAAAGTAGTATTTTATAAGCCATTTGGCTTAAGAGTTTGGAGTGGAAATGTACTGATGGTGCATGCATGCTTTGATTCATGAATTTGAAGCAAATGCATTTGCTGTTCCAAGAATGTATATCTAGTTAAAATTTTACATTAATATATGATGTGTTTGTTTTTATGTAAAACCTTATTTGGGGACATAATTAAGCTAGCCTCAATAATTAGTTGATTTTTTTGCTTCCCTCTTGTGAGTGAATCCTTACATTTTAATTTATTTCATGGTAAAACATTTAAAAATATAGTTTATCACATCCATTTGATGAATTTCAATAAGGGTAGTGCTACTTGCGCAGGACTTTTTGTTAAAAATTGGGTTCCATTTTAAAATGTCAACCTTATTAAGAGGAGTAATCCAATTCTTTATAAGTTGGTTTATGTTTACATCTTTATTCGATGTGGGATTCTATCCCTTAACATACCCTCGCAAGATGGTGACTCGTTTGAATAGACCAATCTTGAAATCCGTATGCTCACTTTTGGAGTCTTAACCGGATCGAATTGCTCGTTAGAGCTTAATGAGCTCTGATACCATGTTAAGAATTGTGGTTTCATCTTAAAATGTCAACTTTATTAAGCGGAGTAGCCCAAACTCTTATAAATTGGTCTATGTTTTCATCATCATTCGATGTGGGATTTTATCTCTTAACATGCCCTCGACCCAAACTCTTATAAATTGGTCTATGTTTTCATCATTATTCGATGTGAGATTGTATCCATTAACATGCCCCGTAAGATGGTGGCTCGTTTGATCAGACCAATCTTGAAATCCGTGTGCTCAATATTTTTTAGTCTTAATCTGATCGAATTCCTCGTTGGAGCTTAATGAGCTCTGATACCATGTTAAGAATTGAGATTCCATCTTAAAAGATCAACCTTATTAAGATGAGTAATCTAATTCTTTATAAGTTGGTTTATGTTTACATCTTTATTCGATGTGGGATTCTATCCCTTAACACTTTTTTGTTTTAATAATGTATATTGATGCAAAATTTGTTGACCTCTATTGTGCTAAAATTACGCAAATGTGTAGCATGCAACCAAGTAATAAGGGTGAGTAAAATATTGTTTCCACGAGAAATGCATACGCAATTAAATCACTATTAATCCTAAATTTAAACGAAATAACACAATTTTGTAGAATTGGGTAATGACAAAGTAAATTCTAATGGATCAATGTCTGTGTGCGTAGTCAATCTAATCAACATGAAGTTCTATGTTGGTTATTTCCTACTCCTAATGGAAAATATTTTATTTCTCTCTTGTATGATGCACACCTCCAACTTGCTATCCAATCTCTCACCCGGAATATTTATTCTAAGGTTGATTTCACACCACTCATTTCTTTCCTGCTCAAATTTGGTTTGTATTACACTAATGGAAGTTATAATCTCGATATATGATGATTCTTATTAGATTTGAATGTCACAACATTTAAGCTTCGACTGATTTAATACCCTCATTAGAAATCCAAATCTTGAATTAAGTGTCCAATGCTAGCCAAAAAATAATAATAATAAAATTGTTTATAGTTGTTTTGTCACTACCTCAACACAATTTTTTTTGTCCCTTCCATTGGTTCTTAGGATCTTTTCTTTAATTTCCAATGTAGTTTTCCCTCTATAATACAAGAATTCTTCACCGGCCGGTAGACCATCTCCTAAACATTTGTAATCAATAGATTTTGATTACTCAATGTTAGTTCACACAATATATAATATAGGTAACTTTGTCCATGTACCACGACAGTGTAATACCTTTTTTTTGAACAAATAATTGGGATTGAAACCCTAGTATATGGTTACTATTCGGACAATTTTCATAAGTGTACGTGATCGTTGACAAGTAATAGATTTGATGTGTTAAGAGTATCGTCCCATAGGAAATAAATTTTAAATTGAATTGTATCAACTCATTATAAAATTCGAATTTAAATAACAATAGATATGATTTTATTTATATCTAAATTATTCTACTAGTTATCTAAGATGCTTTTAAACTAAATATAATATGTATGTGTTGGGAATTCAAATTCACCTATTATTATCTTATTTTCAATTCTCAACTATATAATTTAACTTCATTCTTACATTTTTTATAATCGATAATCCTATTGCATTTAACTTTCTTTTTCAAGATATATTAATTCTATTTTAAACACGGCTCAATCTTATTCTTAGTCCGAATTCAAACGACTAAAATGCATTCAATTACTCGATTATCTAGGTGATTATACATTCAATTAAAATGATTATCGAGGTGATTGCACATGCGATATATGTTCACTACAACAAAATGAACATTTTACGGCATTCGTTTACGGTGTGCAAAAAAGTCATCGTAAAAAATAGACTATTTACTGCACGACATAAATGTATGTCATAAATGATCAATCACTTAAAGTATTTATGGTACACATTCAAGGCATGCCATATTCTTTAAAAATTAGACTTATTATGACTGTACATGCATGCCGTAAAACAATCGAGATTTTTTTCTTTCTCACATCACTTTTTTATCCTAAATTTTTCTTTCATATTCCTTTTCTTATTTTTCTTCTCCCACTTTTTTTGAAAAAGGCATACAATTTTGCATGCTTTGGCATATGCCTGCAACTTGGGTTCACAAAAAGTGGATTCAATGGTTGCAATCTGATTAATCCACCATGAATCAAAGAGCCATTTGAATATTTCAATACCAGTTGGGGGAAATTGCTGCTTCAAAAGAAAATTCAAATTAAAGTCATTTATGTTTGGATAGAAGTTAATGCAGTAGTTTGATCGGCACTAGACTTGAACTGTTGAAAATGTTCAACTATTATTGTATTAGATATATTCAAACGAACATTATTGAACTTATGTATGTAACATGTTTGGCCAAGCATTTTGAAACATTTGTTTGACATCGTGTCTTGACTTAGCACGTTGAAAATAGGTCACGTGTTTGATGCTAAATTATGAGGTCGAAGAGAAATAATGAGAAATAAGCGAAAAACGTATAAATCTCTCACAAACATTAGATGGTTAATAAACATTGAAATCAACCAAAAAGAAAACAAGAAAAATTGGATTAAAATCTAAATCTATTTTGGAATAGAATTGGAAAAATATTGGAGCGTAAAGGCTGTATATCTTTTACTTTTCTTTTCTCTCTTTTAATTTTCTTTCCTTTTTTTCCCTTTTCATTCTCTCTCTTTTTATTTTCTCCCCAATTTTTGTTTCTTCTCCTTCTTCCTTCCTTTTCTTCTTGTGCCATTCCGTCATAACTCGGCCAGATTATCTCCATTCAATCAGCCATAACCGTTCAATCAGCCGTTAAGCACACGATTTGTTTATTGATCCAAGTCAGCCATAACCCAAGTATAGCTTCGAGGTATAGTTTATTGATTTTTGTTTGTTGGGTTGCCATCGATTTGTAGGGGAATATTATGAAATGCAAATTGGATTACTGGATTGCTATAAATTCGTTTATTGGCTGATACACTTTATCCCAATTATTGGGTTATTGGGTTGCTCTAGAATCAGCTCTTCGAAACTTCTCCAGTTAAAACTGTTGACGTAAAAAATGGACTAGGTCGATTTTTGTCAACTTAAATGATAATTTGTAAGAGGTAAAATAGCAAAAACTGAGAGTGTTTGCATTGATTGAAGTAAATGAGAAGTATATAAAAAAAAGTATGTTGAATCCCCCCTTTGAGAACACCCTTGACCTGTATTTATAAGCCTCTAATCTATCAACTTGGTCATCCAACATTATCACAGCTACAGTATCAACCTAGAAGTGTGTGCTCCCTTACAAATTTAAGGATGCTGATTGTTATTGAGGACGGTCGAACAAGTCATCATGGCCAATGTTATGATTATGTGTAACCTGAGTAATCATTGCTAATTTGTAATTGACTGAAAATGAGGTGCGACTTCAGATGTGCCAGTTGTTGCTTTGGAAGTGGTCATATGGGTGGTGATGCTATGACTTAGGAGACATATTCAGAATTATAATGATAATATTTCTGAATGACGGTGAGCATGGGTTGAATTAACCTGTTGAGCTTATGTGTTTGGATCAAGCTGACTTGTCATGGATCGAGCTGACCTAGTGATCTCTTAGTCAGTTCTCGTTGAAGTGATTATTGAATTTTTATAAGCTCAAATTAAGGTAAATTCGAGTTGGTATTGTGAGTTAGGATATCAAAAAAGTATGTCTTTGTGGGTTTTGAGTTGATTGACGATGTAATGATGAATTGTATTTAATATATGATTTTATATTTTTGATTTTGAACTTTTATTAATCTTTAATTTTGTATTTGGCTGTAATTCAATGATCAAGTATGTAAAGTTGCTTTTGAATCAGAATTAGTTCTGTTTAAATATCTATTGAGGTTAGAGTACTGTTCTTTTTGTCTTTAAGCTAGAAATAAAAATGGGTACTTTTATTTTTCTCAATAGGAGTAAAAAGAATATTATAATTTCGTTATTGCTTAATGAATTTGCATAATTTTCACCACATATGAAATTTTATACATTAGTTATGTTTTTCTTTGGAGTTGAACTACTTGTAGAATTATTTTGTGCAATTAAATTGACAATACATGAAGTGTAAACATCATAGCCATTGATTTGAATAAATGTTATTCAAATCAATGGTCAAACTACTTACCAACTCATGGATTGTCAAATTAGTTGTACATGTAACAAAACTCGTTCCTTTGACACTATTTGAGGTTTATATCACATGTATCAAAGGGAAATTTTGAAAACACAATTTTGGCTCATAAATAAAAGTGGTATACATACATATAAGAAGACTTGTCTATTTAATAAAAAAAAAAAAAAGACTTAAAATTTATTGTGTATTGTCTAGGGGTGTGTGAATGTGATGCATATTAACATTTTTTTACTCACTTTCAATGATAATTTAGATTTTCTTGGCTTTATGGATAAAAGAGTAAATGTAAAAGACAACACAACTAATACAAAGAGTATCTAGGAATGCTATAAGGATGATTTGCCTTGTTTCAAATGAAGAATACAAGTGTTGAACAAGAAGATGTAAGTGAAAAACTATTAGTATCGAATGTTATTTTATATTTCAAATTCTTTTCTATATTCCAATTAACAAATTATACTTTGATACGATTTTGACAGCATAGAGATAGAAGCTCGAATGGTTTAAATAACATACAGAGTAAGAAATGCAAATTGTTACGTTAGTTTAGGGGAAGCTGATATTGTTGCGAGTTGTGAAATCGCATCAATAATTCCTTGTGATCTAGTGCATCATGTATTTCTTGGTGATTAATGTTGGAGAGTACGGGTTAATAAAGTGATTAATAATGTTACCTTATATTGTCCCACATGTGAGCATTACTTCTTGAAGATGTATTAGGAAGTACAATTGTATGGCCAATTAGGTTCATCGAAGTGTATTAGCGCAAACACAACAAATGTATGATTTACTTGTTTTCTCTATGCTTTTACTGTTTTTGATATCATTTGTCATTTGTGTGCTCACTCTAATTTATTAACTATACCCTCATTTAAATTAACTCTACATTTTGACATTTGTACTGGATCACACTCTACTTTTATTTATTGAAAATATGGAAAACATGATTATATATATGCTAATATAGAGAATTATGTTCTTTAATTATTATAGGTTTACTAGTTCTCAAATAAATAATTTTTTTAAACAAATAAATGAACCTTTACAGCGTGCAACAAAGTATATCATATAAAATTTGAATATTTTTATGTCATGCAAGTGCATGCCATAACAAATGAGATGGACATTTACAACATGCGAAAATGTTTGTTGTAAAAAATATTATCTTCTTTACGGCATGCAGATGCATGTCATAAAAGGTTAAGTATTTACGGCATTCTTTGCATACCATAAATGGTTCGTTAATGGCGTGCTTCTTATTTTTACAGCATGTTATGCATATCTTAAAAAGATACGAGTATTTACAACATAATTTTAGACGACATGCGTCTGTATGCCGTAAATCACCTTTTAGGCATGCATTTCATGCCCTAAAAAGCAAACTATGTTGTAGTGGTTATTTCTAACATTTATTGTCCACATGTTAATCATGCAGTATTATACTTAGTTGAGAACTTTTCATCACTACAACAAGCAATTAATTACCTAATTAGTGATCAATCAATTAAATAATGCAACTAGCATGCATAATTAATCAAGAAACACAAGAATTGCAAAGCTACTTTAATTTTTTTTTAAAATAAGATCCATGTTCATCCAACATAATGAATCTAGCTTAACATGTTTCTAAAGTTAGAACAACAAGAATAATAGAAAAACATCACCCGAAATTTATAAATACAATATAGAGATGTCACGGTCTAATTCTTGTTCTTGATCTTCAAACCTAAGCTTTGATTCTTCAAGTTTCTTATATTTCTTGATTCAATCTATGCATTAAATTTATTTCTCATATCCAACAAATTTTGAATTAGCCCTTCGTTTCTTAATAGATTTTATGATATGAATGAATTTGAAAGGTGAGAGAAAATCCCCTTAATGGCTGCCCATGTTTTTGATTTATAGAAGGTGAAATTAGATCAAGAAACACGTTCAATTTGATTTCAAAAAGTTTCAATCAAATCAGGAAAGTTGTATTCGCTTCGCGCAATGTTATGTCTCTACGCAGCCGTCGGCGTTTTTGTTATATCTTTCTCTTCCAATATTCAATTGAAGCGATTCAAAGTGCATTGAAAATTTATCTCACGGGGCTACAATTCTTCTATAAATATCATTTTTCCAATTCGAACGTTTGCTATGTGAAAATGGGTCTCAATCTTAGGCTTAAAAATTAGAGTATAATCTGTCCAAATCAACTATTGAATATTTTCATTTTGATCCCCGAACTATGAGTTTCTTCCATTTTAGCCCCCTTTTCATTTGTCTCTTCCAATTTCACTTCAATAAATTGAGTTTTACCTAACAAACAATAAATACACGAGATTAGGATATAATTTAAAAGTCATACAAAATATCCTAATTCAATTACATAGATAAGTGTACAAAATGCACTTATGAATTACTATTTTGGTTACACCTATTAGCTAAAAACAGTACACCCAAGACTTCCACTAGCACAATCAATACATATCTAAATAGCTCCCAACACCGAATCAAACACAAGAGCAGCGACAATGGAATAGATTTTCTATCTATTTTTTTTTTTTTCATTTGCCTGGTCTTTCTTCTTTTTCTTTAAAGAGCGGGATCGGGGACTAGGTGGGTATTACGCTTATTCCTCCCAATTGGGATATCGTATCTTTTTTTAATTTTTAATTCAATAAAGATTTCAAGTAAAGATCTCCATCCCGAACATGGCGAAAAGTCACACTGCTCACTAATCCAATGGTACCCACGTTCAAGCATTCAAAGCGCTGAATCATTTAAGGAAAAGTACCGGCTTCTTCCATTTCCCTATGCTTCTGTCTCTTCTGAAGCAAAAGAATAATAGCAAGGAAGGAGTGCATAATTGGTTAGCCCTTACACTTCTTTGATAGGAGCGGAAAATTCAAATCTATCATTTCAATAAGTCATGTGATTTTGTTTTTAATTACGATCTTGATTCATCAACCTAATTACAAAATTAATTCAACATGTTCTATCAATGTAATCAATCCAAAATATATGACAATTGTCATGATTATTGTGCTTAAAATGTTATGATCTCATATTGACAAGTATCAAATTAGTAAACTTACATCACCTAACCACAAATCATGAACCATAAACAATTCTAAATGGTCATATTCATTAGCCGGCGAGGATATCCAACTCACACAAGCACATATGGCAATAAATTTTTTTTTCAAAATTTTTCATTTTTTTAAGTTTTTATGGTAAATCTCATAAACACGCAAATATACAAATAACGAAGTTACTACTCCCCCAATCTTAGAATATATCAATCATATCAGAAAATTATATACGAATAGATTTAATTTGTTGAATCTTATCTTCATCTCATGTCCAACGCTCTTTTTGTAGAATACATCACTCATATACCTGAGAAAGTAAATGATAAATAATTACCAAAACAATCACATTAGAGTTAAAGCTAATATGAATGTAGGTATGTGTGGAATGAGAAGAAGTTTGTTGTGTTTGTGATTATACGACTACTATCATAAATTTAGAATACTTTGTTGACCCCTAAAAACGTGCCAATAGAATCTCGAGCCGCACTCTCGTCCATGTAAGCGGACATCGAACCACGTGTAAGAACAAACGTGGTTCAATTTCTGCTTACGTGGATGCAAGTGGAGCTCGGGATTCTGTTGGCACTTTTTAGGGGTCAACATACTTAAGAAAATAAGCTAAATAATAATTATATG
Source organism: Fraxinus anomala (assembly GCA_903798345.1). NCBI lineage: Eukaryota > Viridiplantae > Streptophyta > Magnoliopsida > Lamiales > Oleaceae > Fraxinus > Fraxinus anomala. The sequence goes on from CAIGRN010126581.1 coordinate 13,777, forward strand.
TGTCTAGCTACTAAATACAGTTCTAACTCTCTACAAGCAATGAAATTACTAAAGGTAAAATAAATGAAAAGGTAAGGCAATTGGATTGCCTCCTAATAAGTAGTTGTTATAGTCCTCGCCCGACTTTTGTACAAGCACTTCTTGATACTTTGAATATGATTTTGGAGGTTGTAAGTAAAATATATTTTATATTTTTGCTTATTATTTATTTATCAACTTACTTAAATTAGAATGATTTTTAAATGTCAAAACATGTGCCAAAAACATGTATAACTGGTTTCAATACAAATAGGTAAGTCAATCAGTCAGGACTGATTGGGTGTTATAGGTAAATAGATTTCTTAGTCGTGAATTTTAGGGTTTTCATGCCCTACGAGATGTAATATGTACCTTCCATAAAATAGCATATACAGAAATATATTTACCATCTTGGCCTGGTTTGACTAGTCAAATAATTAAAAGAAGGAAATATTGCTTTAACAAATTAAAACTTTCATTAATTTAATTATTGACCATATCAAACATTTCTATATTATTCTCACCGTGCAAAACTTTCATATTTTAGGTAAGACACATTCGTGCCTTGGGAGTCTCTACATAACTAAAGAAGATCATTTAGGGACGAACAATGCTTTGAGAAAATCTGCCTATGTCTGGTGAACTTGCAACAGCAAGTTCTGAAATCTTCTAACCATCTTCAGTGAGTTCTGACCGGCTGATATTCCATTGAAGTATCTCAAAGCTAAAACCATGTTTTTCAATAGTAATTGAAGATAACACACCTGAGCGTGAATGATATAATCCTACTCAAAGATCATACTATTTGTCACGAGTTAAATTTGGTGAATCTTAATCAAAGTAGTTGTTGCGGCCTAATACAATAGCGAAGTGACGATAAAGTCAAGATCGGAGGGTTTGATTCCACTTTTCCAACAAATCAAAAGAAGAAAGAAAATAAGGGAGTTGTTCTTTACTTGCTTTTGATTGTTTTATTAATTTTTGTGAAATTATAAAATCGGAACTATTGTATATTTTTATTTTTTGATAATTGATTATTCTACCAGTGGCATTGGGCCCGTGGATGTTTTCCTTAGGGTTTTATCATGTTATATTTAGTATTCTTCTTTATTTAATTTCCCAATAAATTATATCTTGTAAAACATAATTGTTAAGTTGTAACAATCAGAACTGTGAGTAAAACTGTCCATAGGAAGTTCTGACTGACTGACATATTCTACTTGAAACAAATAATTAAGACAAATTGTTTAATTAACTAGGTTTTAGTACTTATAATTAGTATCAAAGTGGGTTCATTTTTAAAAAGTGAGATCTACATAAAACCTAGTAATAAATGGAGCACCGTTTAGACCTCCTATTTTAGACGGACTAATTATTCGTATTGGAAAATTAGAATGCAAGTCTATGTCCAATCTTTATATGAGAAAGCTTGACACTTAATTATGTATGACTATAAAATTCCAACCATAATCGAAAATGATGTAGAAAGAGAGAAACGAGCAGATGGGTGGGTGACTACTGATTATAATAGTGCTAGTTGAAACTCTAAGGCTTTGAATGCTATTTTATTATTTATAGATGCAAATTAATTTCATATGATCTCTACGTGCAAGGTAGCTAAAAAGACGTGGGACATTTTGCAAGTTGTTCAAGAAGGGACCTCGATTGTGAAGTTTTTTAAACTCCAAATGTTAACGCTTAAACTTGAAAAACTAACCATGAGAGATGATGAGCACTTTAAAGACTTTTACGCCAAACTAAGTGACATCACCAACTCAGCCTACACGTTGGAAAGAAATACTAAAAAAGCAAAAATGTGAAAAAGATCTTCAGATCACTGCCTAATAGATTCCACTCCAAGGTAATTACTATCGAGGAAAGTAAAGACATAAAAAGCATGAAAATCGAAGAATTGGTAGGATCATTGATGACCTATGAGCTACATCTTCATAGAAGGAAGAACGAAAAATGATCGAGAATATGAGTTGAGATAAAAGAAAGAAGAAAGTGAGAATGATGACCAGTGGCCATGCTCACTAAAACATTTAAGGAATTCCTAAAGGACAATCAAAAAGAAAGAAGCTTAAGACCTTAACCACCACGAAAGATGAAATTATTTGACAATTCAAGGCAAAATCCAACTATCTTTATTAAGAACTCAAACTCGTATCAAATGATTTGAATGTGAAGGATATGGACATATAGCATCTAAGTATGCCAATGCAATGAAAACGTTTCGTATAAAAAAGGTTATGAACATCACTTGGAGTGAAGAAGATGAAAGAGAATCGGATTCTGACGACGATGACATAACTATTGATAACCAGGAAGCTTCTCTTACTGTCTATCTTCGATCTAATATGTCACAATTGTCGCCTGCAGGTCATAATCTACTAAATACAGACACAACTAGAACCGACAATGCGTATTCAGAATGCAAAATACCGAAAAAAAGATCTGGAAGCTGAATAAGAAAAAAATATCACTCTCCATGCTAAAATAGAGTTCGTTGAAAAACAAATAGCTATAATTGTTACTAGAAAATAAACATTCACCAAATTCTTAGCAAAGAAATAAAATCAAATCTTGGAACTTTTAGCTGAACTAGACCACACCAAGGAGAGATTTAGATAGTTGACCATCAGATCTACTCGCCTAAATGAAGTTCTCAACTATGAAAGAACCACAAATATCAAAGAAGACTTAGGTTATGAAGGAAGGAAAAGAGAGAATCCATCCAGTTGAAGTTCGTTAAAGTAGCTGTAGGATCTGAAAAATTGCAAAGTCAACCATCTAAATCTGCTATTAAAGTGCAAGACAGATCTACACAAGCAGGACAATTCCACTAATAAACACTCCACAACTAGTTCTAACTATTTCAAAAACTTGGTTCAGATCAAAGGATCACATAAATAGGTAAAATATCATAAAAGTAATTTATATCACATGATCATATGCAGTGTTTGTAGTCCATATAGACACAATTTGCACCAGTGTATAACATAGAGAAAGTTGAATCTCACTAAAAGAGGTAACTTGCTTACTAACACATTAAATCAAAATTTGAATGATAGAATAAGACAAGTTTGGGTACGAAAAGTGACTTTAGTTGCTATGTTGTAAATGTTGTTTATTAATCTATTGCACCTAACTCTTGGTACTTTGATAGTGGTTATTCGAGATACATGACTAGTAATCGTTCTATCTTAACTAATTTTAAAAGTCATGCAGGCGGTCTAGTTACTTTTGGAGATTTGACTAAAAGTAAAATTGAAGTTGTTGGTATCATTATGATTGATGGTCTCCCTATATTAAATAATGTCTTATGTGTTGCTGACTTGAAAGCAAACCTGATTAGTGTAGGTCAACTCTGTGATGATAATCTTATGGTCATGTTCACAAAAAATTCCTGTAAAATTGTAAACATTTTTGGTGATTGTGTCTTACGTGGTGCTAGGTGTAGGGATAATTGTTATCTACTTGAATCTGATATTACTTGTCATGCTTCAAAAACTGACTATACAGATCTATAGCACAAATGGTTAGGACACCTTAACTATATAGATCTGGTTAGGCTTACCAAGCTAAATGCAGTAAGATAAGTTCCGAAACTCACAGAAAAATCTGAAAGTGTGTGATTCATGCCAGAAAGGTAAACAAACTAGAATTTCACATAAACAAGATCAGTCTCTTGCTACTTCTCACTATCTTGAATTGCTACATATGGACTTGATGAGGCAACTCAAATTGAAACCCTTGATGGTAAAATGTATATTTATATGGTTGTTGATGATTTTTCTATGTATACTTGGGTAATAATCTCATCTCTTAGCTAAGTAAGAAACAAGAATCTGTTACCATGTTTTGTGATAATACTAATGCGATTAACATCTAAGAATTATGTTCAACATTCTAGAACTAAGCACAAAGACATTAGGCATCACTTCATCGAGGACTTAGTTGAGAAGAATGTAATTCTTAGAACACATAAATACTGAAAGGCAACTTGCTGATTTGCTTATCAATGCTTTAGTTACTGCTAGATTTGAAACATTGCGAAAAGTTGTGGACATATGCATGATGCATTAAACCAGTTTGGTGTATAACTTTTATTATTTTATTTTGTGTGTTCACATTGTGTGCAAGTGTGTTGCATTTATTTATATAAATAACAAAAAGGTTGAAAAAGATACAAAGAAATATTGGGACTTTTCTTGCAAATGTCAAATGATGTGTATTTCTAGTTGATTTGAAATTGTTGAGATAAAATTAATATATCCAATTAGTGTGGTGTACTCACTTCAACTTATTGTATGATAAGTACACTATTAGGACATTGTGACTATATTGTGTTGACCATTTACTGACTAGGTTTCCATCTTAAAGTGACATGTGTTTGAGTGTAGACCTATTATTAGTATCTATATCTCTCTGCACCGTAATATGCAATTGTGTAAACAAAAAAGTTCATTGGAAGATAGAGCTACCAGCATAGACGAGTGAAGTCATCCTTGATAATGAACATAAATTATGAGAGAAAAGCTAAAGTCAACTTCTTGAATTGAAAAGACTATGAAATTTAAAAAAGTGGAAAAATTCATCACATGAGCATGCAAAAAAAAAAATCATATAGATGCGCAAGTCTGGCACACGCGTATTTTTTTATCTGCAGGGACAATTTCATATGATATCGGTTTAAAACACACTTTTGTATGTTGTCGCTGCAAGTATCAATTCTGGTTTGGTCGTGGTTCATAATTAATTATGTCTAAATGGTCTTATCGCACACTCACGCTTCAATGTGATAAATTAATTGAATTAATTGTGAATAAACACATGAATATAAATTTCACGTCTATCTTTAGAACTTCAAGCTGATTGTGAAATTTGTAAAAAAAAAAAAAAAAAGCTTGCGATTGATTCAATTTTCAGTAAATTTTTAGATTTTTGTGTGATTGAACGTGTAGGCTTTTCGAAGACTTTCTGATCAACAGTTTGAACTTGGCAGTAAACTTTAGTATCTATTGCATAAAAGAAGAATTGAGCGAAAATATTTAGAAACATAATTTAGGCCTTTTTTGAGGCGACTGTTCAACATTATTGATTGAGAAAGTGCTCATTGCATTTGATCTCGAATTTTGTAGTTTATAGATGACAGATGTGAGTAAGGAAGAGATTGATTATCCTTAGTACTAGTTAGTTCCGCTCATGCAGCACTGATGAAACAAGGTTTTAACCTTTTATCACGTTAATCTAAAGCAACGATGTTGTTGTTATTACTCCTGCTGAAGAGAGGGTCAAGCCTGACCCAGTCGAGAAAGTCAAGAAAGACACTGAACCCTATCTCTAGATAGTCAGTCCGAACCAACCTTCTACGGGCTAAGATTTAATTGAATGAGTCTATCATTCTGACTCTAACTCTCTGATCTCACCATTTACCTATTTGTTTCACTTTATACGGTGGACCTGTTAATTCTTTTAGAAACGTGGAGTAGTAGTTTTTGATTTTGATGTGTGACAATAATGGAACATGAACAATAAATAAAGTATATAGGATGCTTGATTTGTGCTAAGTTTTACAACTTCTTAGTTGCACGTGTATTACTTCATATTGATATTGTGTTGCTGCATATTTGTTTAATTTTTTTATTGGTCTACATACTATGTGATTAGTTGGTTTCATGAAGTTAGGGGGAGTTGTGTGTTACTTGAGAGAAATAATTGAGGGAGAGTAGTTCATGTACTTTATTTTGCAAACACTCTATACACACTCACAAAAGTGACATTAAAAATTCAAAAGATGTTTTTGGAATTAAACTAAGTTAAAGGGAGAGATTGTAAGAAAATATATTTTATATTTTTACTTACTATTTATTTATTGGCTTACTTAAATTAAAACGATTTTTAAATTTCAAAATCGTGTATAATTGTTTTTAGTCCAAACGGGTAAGTCAGTCAGTCAAGACTAATTGAGTGCTACAGGTAAATATATTTCTTGGCTATGGATTTTAGGGTTTTCATGCCCTAAATGAGATATAATATGTACCTTGCATATATATATATATATACACACACACAATTTTGAACTGGTTTGATTGATCAAATAATTAAAAAAGCAAATATTGCTTTAATAAATCAAAAATTTTCTTAATTTAATTATTGACCATATCAAACATATTCTATATTACTTTTACTGTGCAAAACTTCCATATTTTAGGTAAAACACGTTCGTGCCTTGAAGGAGTATCTACATAAGTAAATAAGATCATTAAGGGATGGACAACGCTTTAAGAAAAATCTTCCTATATTCGACGAACTTGCAGCAACAAGTTCTGAAGTCCTCTAACTATTTCCAGTGGTTTTTGACCGCCTAATGTTCCATTGAAGTATCTCAAAGTAAGAACCTTGTCCTTCAACAATAATTAAAGATAACACACCTGAGTGTGACTGATATAATCATACTCAAAGATTATGCTACTTGGTGTGAGTTAAAATTGGTGAATTTTAATTCAAATAGTGGTTTCGGCCGAATTCAATAGTGAGGTTGTAACGCTCCGACCCACATAAACCAAAACGTTACTAGAACAATTGTACTTTAGTCATAAACTTAAAATTAATATAATAATTTAGTTTAATAAACTATATTTTTTGCGGAATGCATAAAGATATATACACACACACACACACACAAAACAAAACAAAACAATTTAATATTAAAAGAAACAATTTCCAAAAAAAAAGTTTTTAGAATGATTTCCATGCATTTACCCATTATTGACGTGAACACTTTAAGTAGTAAATAAAAATATGTTGTTTTGCTTTTCTTTCTCAAGCAGCAAATGTCAAAATAAATTAGTTTACATAGTTACCAATCTCAAAATTTCATGAAATCTTAAGAGAAGGTAGAAAACTTCTTATAGTATGACATATCCAAAAATCGGCTTCCGTTAACAACATATGAGGTACTAAAATATTTTTTTAAAATCCCGCATTGATTCGGTTTGGAAGATAACTTGCGCTGTTTACTTAAAGTGACATAAAATTCTAATATCAGATTGACATAATTTCAAGTTTATGCAATAGCTAACCCATAAGTCTATCAAACGTCACTGGTTTTGTCCAAAAATTTCAAATAACAATTGAGTTATGAATTTTTGAGGATGATAAATCGTACTGAAGTTCAATGTTTTTCCCATAGCTCTTTGTAAACTCTTCTAAAACTTAGACGTAAATCTCGGATCTCTATCATACACAATAGAGAGGGTACACCATGAAATCTTACAATTTCTCTAATGTATAACTGAGCCAGTTGATCTACGCTAAATGTCATTTTCACTGGGAAAAAATGAGCTGACTTTGTTAGACAATCCACTATTATCTATATAGCATTATGTCTTCTTGCTGACTTCAGAAATCCTACCACAAAGTCCATTGCGATATTCTCTCGCTTTCATTCAGGTATGTCCAATGAATTTAACAACCCTAGTGGTCTTTCATGTTTTGCTTTAACTTGTTGACACGCTATGCATTTTGCTACAAATAGGCTTATACTTCTTTTCATATTCTTCCGCCAAAATGAACCTCGAAAATCTCGATACATTTTCGTACCACGAGGATGTGCGATGTACGGGATGAAATGAGCCTCTTCTAATATCTCTTTCCTCAAAACTTCATTTTTAGGTACACAAATTCTTCCTTTAAACATCAATGCCCGATCCGAAACTATTCCAAAATCCTTTCTCCTATCAGTACCAATGCATTTCCTGATCTTCTACAAGAATGGATCTTTACCCTGTGCTTCTATGATCCGGTCTCTGAGAGTGGGTTGAACCACCAAAAGTTGCTAAACAAGCGACAACTTGCTCTGGTGTGGTAACCACTTCGATTCGCAAATTTTCCAAGTCTTTGATAAACTCCATCTAAATAGTAGGTAATGATACAAACTGTCCCATCGACTTTCTACATAGAGCATCGACAACAACATTAGCCTTACCCGAATGGTAAAAAATAGTGCAATCATAATCCTTTACTAGCTCCAACCATTGTCTTTGTCTCATATTCAATTCCTTATGTGTGAAGAAATATTTGAGACTCTTATGATCTGTGTAAATGTCGCACTTTCCTCAATATAAATAATAGTGCCATATTTTTAATGTGTGAACTACCGCCACAAATTCTAGATCATGCATCGGGTAATTCTGCTCATATTACTTCAATTGCCTTGACGCATAGGCAATCACTTTTCCATGCTGCATCAATACGCATCCCAACCTTTGTTTGGATTCATCACTATATATAACAAATCGTTATGAACCTTCAGGTATTATTAACACGGATGCTGTAATCAATCGTTGATTTAGCTCCTGATGAGCAAAACTTATCCGTCCATTGAAATTTCACTCATTTCATTATCAATTGAATCATTGGGCAGTAACTACATGACCGACTAATCCTTCTATAAAGCTCCGACAGTACCAAACTAATCCTAGAAAACTTCGAACTTCACAAGCATTAATCGGTGTATTCCAATTAGTTACTGCATCCACTTTTACTCTATCCACTTCAATTCTTCGGACAGTAACTATATGACCCAGGAATCCAACTTGCTCAAGCTAAAATTCACACTTTTTAAATTTGGGGTATAATTTTCCTTACGCAGTATTTCTAACGCTATTCTGAAATGTTTGTCAAGTTGATCTTTACTCTTGGAGTATATCAACACAATATTTCAAACGCTATTCTAAGATGTTCCTCATGGTGATCTTTACTCTTGGAGTATATCAAAATATCATCAATGAAGACTATGACAAATTGATCTAAATATTGATGAAATACATAATTTACTAAATCCATAAATACTATTGGATTATGTCTCAACCCAAATGGCATAACTGTAAACTCATAATGTTCATAACAAGTTCTGAAGGCCGTCTTGCGTATATCACTCACCTTAACCTTCAATTGATAATATCCAGTTCGTAAGTCGATCTTGAAAAATAACTTTGCCCCTTTTAGTTGATCAAACAAATTCTTGATTCCCGGGAGAGTATACTTATTCTTGATGGTCAAATGGTTCAACTCTCTATAGTCAATACACATCCTCATACGTCCATCTTTCTTCTTTACAAACAACATTGGTGCGTCCCATGGTGATACACTTGGTTGAATAAAGCTAATGTCTAACAATTCTTGTAACTGAATTTTCAACTCTTGAAGTTCCTTTGGAGCCATTCTGTATGAAGTTTTAGATACTAGTGCCGCTCCGAGAACTAGATCTATTGTGAACTCCACTTGTCTATTTGGTGGAGTACCAGGTAAATCCTCTGGAAACATATTTATAAATTCTTGTACCACTAGTACGTCCTCAATCTTTCTCATCGCCTATTTTTCTCCTATGATGTTAACTAGAAATCCTTGATATATTTATCTTCTCAACATTTTCTCGGCTTGCAAGACCGATACTAATTGGAGATAGGGTTTGGTCTTCGTTCCGGGAAAAGAAAATTGTTCTTCTTCTGATTTCTAAAAAGACACTTCATTTTCTCTACAACAGATGGTTACATAATTACATCCTAACCAATCCATGCCCAAAATCACATCAAAATCTTTCATCTCTATCAGATACAAATTAGCTTCTAATATTTTTTCCTCAATTTTAAGATTCACCAACCTAGCTAACTGATTAGTATTCAATGTTCTACCTGAAAAGATGCTTACTTCTAGTGCTCTCTAACTTATCACAAGTAATACTAGATTTAGCAATGAAAGACGTCAATACAAAAGAATGAGTAGCTCCTGAATCAAACAGTATATAACCAGTTGTATAGATATCAGTAAAATACCTGCTATTAAGTTTGATTTCTCCTCTGTATCCTTCAGAGTCAGTGTAAAAAATCGTGCTTTCCCATTTTTGTTATGATCACTATTATTATCCTTCTTCTGAGTAAATATGGAACAATCCTTAGCAATATGTCCTGGTTTACCACACCAAAAATAGGCATTCTTCCCATACAAGCATTCACCACGATAAGGTTTACCACACTTAGGACACAACGCTATTGCAGCTATAATAGCCTTACTGGCACTAGATCTGATATTAGATTTCTTATTATGCCATTTGCCCTTTCCTTGGTCTCGACCACTCCATTTTCTCTTTCCAAATTTCCATTTATCATGTTGGTTGTACAATTGACTGTGTTGCTCTGCATTAGCCTTCTGATACCAAATAACATGAGCTCATTCCAACATATCATGGTATGATGTAAAACGATGTGACGTAAGAATCATTCTTAGGTCTGGGTTTAACCCTTGTTCGAACATTCGAGTCTTCTTAATTTTCGTGTCAACCAGGCGTGGAGCATACCATGAAAGTTGATCAAACTTTTGCTTGTGATCAGTCAGGGACATATTACACTACTTGAGCTGAAAGAATTCGCTCTCCTTGAAATCTCTTAGAAGGAAAATACTTGTCCATCACTTCCTCTTTGAATTGTTCCTTGGGTCCTAATTCAAGACATAGAATCCCATCAGTGATGGGTGTTAATGCAATCTATGAGTCGAAAAATTCGTTCTAACTTACGAAGGCATTCCTCAACTACTAGTGGACCAGATGCTCCATTGAAGGTATGGGGCTTATGCCTTCGAAATAACTCAACTACCGAGGCATGAGTCGAAAATGTAATAAGAGGTGGTGGTATGGGTGGAGCTTGATTCTGATTTAGCCTGCCTAAATCTTGAATCGCTTGCAAAAAGTCTCCTATCAAGTTGTTCTGGTTTGCTCAAGACATTTTCCTTGAAATAAGAAATAATATATTTTATTAAATTTGTATACCAATACCATAATACTCAGCCATATGTCATCCACAACTTTAATTCTAGCCCAATACATGTTTTATACAACACATTTTCTTTTTGATATTCATTGATTCGTGCATATAAAAATATACATAAAGAAAATGCAGAATGTACCGTAACATGAAAAAACAATAACAGAACCTTAAAAAATTTTCATAACATGAATTTTAACTTTACTTAGTTGAACATATATGGTTGTAGGATGAGGTCGATTAATGGATGCGAACAGGATCATAAATTTTTTTCATAACATGAATTTTAACTTTACTGAGTTGAACATACATGGTCGTAGGATGAGGTCGATTAATGGATGTGAGATGCCATAGAGTGCCTTAAATATTTCATTTTCTCATTTTAAATGTCTTACTTTGTACCGAAGTGTGTGTGTGTGTGTGAACAAAATATGCTAAATCAACATAATCAACTAAACTCATGCTCTGACACTATGTTGTAACGCTCTGACACGCATGAACCAAAATGTTACTAGAACAATTGTACTTTAGTCATAGACTTCAAGTTAATATAACAATTTAGCTTAATAAACTATATTTTTCGCGGGATGTATAAAGATTTACTTTAAATTTTACTTAAGTGCTATATATATATATATATATATATATATATATATATATATATATAGAATGATTTCCATGCATGTACCAATTATTGACGTGAACACTCTAAGCAGTAAATAAAAATATGTTATTTTGCTTTTCCTTTTCAAGCGGTAAATGTCAAAATAAATTCGTTTACCTAGTTATCAATCTCGAAACTTCATGAACTTTTAAGGGAAAGTAGGAAACTTCTCATAGTACGACATATCCAAAAATCAGCTTCCGTTGACAACATATTGGGTACTAAAATATTTTTAAAACCCCACACCGATTCGGTTTGGAAGATAACCAACGCTGTTTACTTAAAGTGACATATAAAATTCTATAGATATCGGATTGACATAATTTCAAGTTTATACAGTAGCTAACCGATGAGGCTATCAAACCTCACTGGTTTCGTCCAAAAATTCTAAATGAGGATTGAGTTATAAATTTTTGAATTCAATGGCAAAAGCAGAAATTTTAATAAAAACAGCAACAATAAATCTTATCGCTAACATTTTTGTGAAAAACAATAACTTGTAAGTTAATTTCTATAACACATAACTACTTTAAAACATAAATTATTCATAAAAATATTCTTAGAATAGTTCCACATATGATATTCATAAAAATCTATTTGATAAGTGTAGTTTATACACTTATTCAAGGTCCTAAATAACGATATTTTACTGTTCTTTGGATAAAATACTAACTAACTTGTGTTATATTTCATTTTAAAGGTAAAACTCAATGTTTGATGAAGAATTGGAGAAAAGAATGCAAAGATAGCGGAAAAAGGTTCAATTGCATCAAATACAAAGTTCGAGGACTAAAATGCAAATACTCAAAAGTTAGTCGAACCTCACGATGAAGATTTGAGAGTTTTAGGTATCAATTGGATGAGAAAAAAAGCTAAAGGGAATAAATATAGTTCAAGTACTATCACATATCAATTTTCAGCCCAAAAATCTATACTTCGGATTTTCGGTCTCAATTTGAGACCCATTTTTGGTATAGGAAATATTCGAATTGGAAAAATTATATTTTGGAAGATTTGTAGCCCTTTGAGTTATCTTTCCAACGCATTTTGAATCACTTCAATCGGATATTAAGAGAGAAAAGATATGACCAAAATACTGAAAGCTGTTCGGTGGGAAAAAAACGTGTACCTATGCGGCCGCATAGGTCTAATTTGATGCGACCGCATTATGCATTCCAGTGCAAAATTGATGGTTGGACGTCCTTCTATGCGACCGCTTATAAATGTACTATACGATCGCATAATACAAACTTTTGGCGAGATTTTGTTTTCTTTTTCAATTGAAACTCTACTTTAGTAATAAGATTTTAAGCATCCTATATATACCAAACTCGACCATAACATGGAGGAGACCTCTTTTTGACCTAAAAAACATATGTATCAATGAACAACACCACGAAGCGAAAATTAGAGTCAAAAATTCAATTGGTGATGTCGTTTCTTCATTATTTTTCTGATTTTCTTCTTTCCATCATGCTAGGCTAGGTTAATTCTGTACTAGGAAATGATGAACTATATAATATGATTTGTATTTCTTAATTTTACATTCTTGATAATAAAAACACGTTTTGACTATTTGAATGGGTAATATGAATTTATTTTCTTCACGATTATTGTGCATGTTAATTGTGTGAGTGTGGTGACCTGTTTCATGTATTCGAAAGAAGGGAAATAAGTTCGACGAGGTATAAATCATCATAGGGTCCGCTATGTGATAGAAATATACTGTTATGCCTTGGGTAAATCTTTAAGTGTTCATAAAAAACTCATACATTCTTGTATGTTTGCATCCATAATAGATATATAGTTGGATTACATATGAGAATATGTTTGACTTTACTTGACAGAGACTATAAAATAATTTAGGAGCATTGATTCGTCAATAATTCAATCGTGTGTCAAAGTGTAAAACTAGGTTTAAAAATATTATTACTTAGAGGTTCGTGATCCTATCACATTCATCATACATTTGAAAATTTCAAATTACATTCAACGTTATTTGCATTTAATTTAGTTAAATAATTTATAATTGCATATTTAGTATTATTTTAGTTATAATTTCATCAAAGTAAACACGTCATTTTATTTTAATTTCGGTTAAGGTCAAGGTAATAGGAATTGAAATCAATCNAATTTATAATTGCATATTTAGTATTATTTTAGTTATAATTTCATTACAGCAACACATCATTCTATTCTAGTTTCGGTTAAGGTCAAGATAATATGAATTGAACTAATCAATTTTCTTGGGACGATACTCGAACTCAAAAACTCCACTTTCTTACTTGTTAACGAACCGTACACTTACTGTAGTTTAATTCGAAATAAATTTTCATGAACAGTAGGAGATCATATCTAAATGCAAGTGTCTTACATTACGATTGTTTGCTAATTACAACTAGTAGTAATAATCTACAAAATCACGAATTAGGTAATTTTAATCAAAGTCAACAATTAATTTTAATCACACATTTCATTATATCTACATTTTTATCAATTTTTCAATCACATATTTCATTATTTTTTATCAAAATGTACAAAAAAAAA
>CAIGRN010126584.1:0-29475 GCA_903798345.1 Fraxinus anomala
AAGATGAAAATAATAATATAATGAAATGAATGAATGATAATTATGATATTGTTGAATGTTGATAATTTGTAAATTGTAGAGTAGAGAATGAGAGTAAAGTGAGTAGTATTGGTGAGAAAAAATGTTGAATAGGGGGTGGGTATTTATAGAGAAAAAAATGGAAAAAAAATCAGTGACCGTTTGGTCACTGAATTAAAGTTTTATTTTCTTATTATTATTATTATTTTTTTATATAATTAGACGAGCCCACGAGCCGCTCGGCAACGTAACAAGCCGAGCCGGCTCGTCAGCTAGCCTGCCCGCCCGGCTCGTGCTCGGCTCGTTTTTTGACTAGCTCGAGCGGCTCATGGGCTGCTACAGTACGAGTCGAGCGGCCGAGCCGACGAGCCGCTCGGCTCGATTGCCACCACTACCGCAATTGCAACATTAGTAAATTGCATTAATCTTCCTTACGAAGAGTGGAAGTTGAGTCATCATTATGCTTCTTAATAGTAGTCAATAATGATTTAACATTGTCAAAACCAAAGAAATTGAAGTATTATGTAAAGGTGAGATTGAGTGGAAGTATATTTTGCCTTTTTGTCCCGGATGAATATAAAGGTGAGATTGAAATGACTTATTGTCATGCTTTGAAAGGAAGCTAAAATATTCTAACTACACCAAATTAAAAAATGTAAACCTCGTCTATTATTACTAGTAGAATATAAGATTCCATGTGCACACCCAAAACAAACACACATATATACGTGATCTTTTCATACATTCATAGAGAAATTGTTTAATTGTGATCCAAATTTTGTTACGAATTGACGTTTTGGATGAAGAGGCCTTGAAGAAGTCTAAAGATGGACTAAGGAAAAGAAGTCGCCGCATTTTGGCTCGTTAGCGCTCATCTCCCGCTTGAGCGCTGATAATAGAGAGCTCGCCACTCGTCTACTGCGAGCTTGGACATTCCAATGCTGCGCGCCACTCACTGCGAGCAAGTTTTGTTGCTTGAGCGCTTGTGTTAACCGGCCGATGGCATGTTTCGCGATTTGATGAATTTTATGATACTCTTTCCATCTAAAATATTATTTTTAGGGTTTGACATGTATTCTATATATAGTTTGCTCTTCATTGTAATTGGATAGAAGTTAGAAACACAACATTTTGCATTCTTTCATCCTATATTGAATTTTCCTCCTTGTCCGTGGTGTTTTTTCATGTACATCTTGGTGTTCTTGATTGTTATTTTCATCTTGCCATATTATTTTCGTTTATTGAATCGAGCAAATTGGTATCAGAGCGAGGTTCGATCAACTTAATTCGAAGTTTGATTTATGTGATGGCAATCATGAAATATGATATTCTGCTTCTAGATCGTAGCTTAAGATATTCATTATGACAGGTAAAGATGCAAATAGTGCTCGCTCAGATGAATTTGGACGATGCTTTGTTGAGATTTTACGAGATGCCCTCAAATTGGACGTTGAAGGAGAAACAATGTAAGAATCGAAAGGCCTTATCACAAATTCATCTTCATCTTTCGAACGTTTTAAAATCGAAGCAAATTGGTATCAGAGCGAGGTTCGATCAACTTAATTTGAAGTTTGATTTATGTGATGGTAGCCATGAAGTATGATATTCTGCTTCAAGATCGTAGTACAAGATTTTCATTATGACAGGTAAAGATGCGAGTAGTACTCGCTCACATAGATTTGAGTGATGCTTTATTGGGATTTTACAAGATGCCCTCAAATTGGACGTTGAAGGAGAAACAATGTAAGAATTGAAAGGCCTTATCACAAATTCATCTTCATCTTTCCAACGTTTTAAAAGAGAAAACCGCTGCTGCATTATGGTTGAAGTTAGAGTAATTGTGCATGATGAAAAGTCTAACCAGCAAATTGCATTGGAAGCAGCAATTATATTATCATAATATGACGAAGGTACATTACTTGAAGATTACCCAATTGTTTTTAAGGAAACTGTCGCTAATTTGGAGACTTTGGAGGTCAAGTAAGATGTAGAAGATTTATGGTTGATTTTTTCTTTTAGAGAAATGATCTTATACAGTCGTGATACTCTCACTATTGAAAAAGTATATGATGCTCTGTTTTCAAAAGAGAAGATAAAAGCATCTTGTTGGATTTGAGATTCATGGAGAATGCCTAGTTGTTCATGGTGGTGATATATAAGGGGCAATTCGAAGTCCAATTCCAACAATAAAATTTCTAAGTACTACAAAAAAAAAAAAGAGCACATTAAGAAGGTTTGTTATAAGTTGCAGAATATGGATAAATCAATTGCTGCAAATCAGAAGGGAAAACAACCAAAAAATTCAGGTGAAGCTAGTGTTGTAGAAGATTGCTACAGTAATGGAGAACTTTTGATTATTTTTTATGGTGACTCCAAACCTGACAAAGATTGGATTCTTGATACAGCTTACATTTTTCATGTGTCATAATTTGGATTCGTTTTCAACATATAATTTTTTTTTTCAAAGGTCTTGTGGTAATGGGAAATAATGCACCTTTTAAGATAGCTAGTATTGGAAGGGTCAAAATTAAGATGTTTGATGGGACACTAGGACACTTAGTGATGTGAGACATGTTTCAGATTTGATGAGAAATCTTATTTCCTTGAGTACTCTTGATTTAATGTGGAGTCCTAAAAGTTAGCAAAGGTGCATGTGTTGTGATAAAATGATAGAAAAGGTCCCAATTATATGTCTTATAGGGTTCTACAGAATCTTTGGATATCAATTAGTAAAAGTTAGGCACTCAGGTGGAGTTTAAGTTTCGTACAGTACCGTTGGAGTTTGGTTTAGGGTCTACATTAAAGAATACATCTTAGTCGACTTTAGAAGCCAGAGGTAATGTCGCTTTGCCACCATCATCAGTGGTGTTACAGTATTCAATTGTTAGAGACAGACTCAAGAGAGATTTTAAGCCTCCACAAAGGTACGGGAAAGTAGATTTAGTTACTTATGCTTTAAATGTGGTAAAGGTATCGAGTATAGGGAAGAGCTTTCTACTGAAGCAGTTAATTCAATTATTAAGTTTATCCTAGTTGGGTTTTTTGGAAGTGGTGGAGATTTTTTTGTTGGAGAATTTTGTTGAAGAGTTGAGTTCTATTCCTTACACTAAAATTTGTCTCTTGGTGGAGAATTTTTGAAGTTTCGTTTATTGCAATGGAATTTGTGTCAAGGTAGAGATTTGTTGAATTGTGACCCAAATTTCGCTGGGAATTGACGTTTTGGATGGAGAGGCCTTGAAGAAGTCTAAAGATGGACCAAGAATAAGAAGTTGCCGCATTTTAGTTCCTTGAGCGCTTATCTCACGCTCGAGCGCTTAGAACATGGAGTTTGCTGCTCGCCTATCGCTAGCTTGGGCGCTCGAGCATTAGTGTTATCTGGCCCCTGGCCTGTTTCATGATTTGATAAATTTTATGATATTCTTTCCATCTAACACACTATTTTTAGGGTTTGACATATACTCTATTTATTTTTGGCTCTTCATTGTAATTATATAGAAGTTAGAAACACAACATTTTGTATTCTTTCATCTTATATTGAATTCTCGTTCTTTGTCTGTTGTGTTTTTCCACGTACATCTTGGTGTTCTTGATTGTTATTCTCATCTTGCAATATTACTCTCATTTATTGAATCCAACAAGCGATATCAAAGCAAATTGGTATCGCCTTGTTCTATAACAGCAATACATTTGTAAAATCATACTACATGCACATACAAATGTTTCTACATGTGTGCATATATAGTTGTATTATCAATCAACAATACACAATCTTCTTGTCGTAATTACTTTTGCTTTATAACACAAGATCAAGTAATGTTTTGTGTTGGTTGTGATGTTACCTCAGGTTTAGGGATGGTTACACCATTGGGTTGTGGTGTAGAAACTACGTGGAAGCGTCTATTAGAAGGGGAATGTGGAATAAGGGCAATAACTGTTGAGGATCTCAAGATGAATGGGTTTGATAGGGAGACGCAATTGTGTACGTTTGATCAATTAACATCCAAAGTCGCCGCGGTTGTGCCCTACGGAACCAACTCACATGAATTTAACGAGGAGCTGTGGCTTAACTCTAAGGTAATAATAGTGATTGATTATTGCTCTCAGTTTAAAATTGGCCACTTGGTTAATGCTATTCTGAGTCAAGCTTCATTTGTAGTTAATAAAAATAAAAATTGATGTTTATAGGATGATGAAGACCTAAAAAATATAAATTTGATTTTGAACAGAATGTTCATGGTCTAAGAAGAAAGGTCGATTTTAAAATTTTTTCCCATGGGAGCATAAAAGGTTGATATCATTTCTGGACAATCTTAATGACATTGGATTTTAGATTTCACAAAAGGAAACTGTGGGAATGGCTAGAATAAGAGAAGAAAACCTTGAAACTCATTCAAGTACATGGGGAAAAATAAGATACCAGATCATCATATCTTGCAACTGAGATTATAGTTGAAAGAGAAATAAAACCTAACAAAATCAACTACTTTTTTTTTATTAATTTAAGGTAAATCCACTTCTAATAATACAAATAAACTCGTGACCACTTGAATAAATTTTAGCTTGTTCCATCAAAATTAAATTATTATTTAAATACATATGCTCTTAAATGAGGCCTGTTTATTTTGCTGTAGCATGCCAAGTGCAGCCACATGTTTTATGACATAGTCAAATCTTTTGATGACCAAAACAAGAATAAGAATAAAAACAAGGATGATATATTTACAACCCTGCATGTGATTTGTTTGATCATACATAGTGGTAGGTGGACCACTTCCTGGTGGAAGTTGGAAGGCTCCAGGTGGATTTATTTGTTTATTTAGTGCTTACCACCATTTTCAGCGACACTCCTTATGATCATGTGAAGATTTTGAGACTTTAACTTCTGAATTTTGTGCAGGATCATAGATCTATTGCCAGGTTTATAGGCTATGCATTATGTGCTGCTGACGAGGCTCTTAGAGATGCAAATTGGATGCCCACCAATCAGGATGAGAAGGAACAAACGGTATTTGTTCATTTTATACTGATAACTAAGGGGTGATTTCGTTTCTAACTTCAAGATCATCAGGGAGTTTCCATAGGTGCAGGGACTGGTAGCATCAGTGATGTATTAGATGCTTCGAGAATGATCTGTGAGAAGGTTTGCGTGTCCTTTTTTTTTTTTTACTAATTAATATTTTCCATGAATTCTCCTATTTCTTGGCAATTTCTGGTAGTAGTCTCCACCAGAAATTTTTAAAGGGTTTGCGAAGCTTCAGAAGCAACATATATCCTCAGTGAATTAAAATGGCATTTTGCCTATTTTTTGTACTATTTACTTTCTATATCTACATAATACCCTTTTAAACAAAAAAAAAAAAAAAAAAATGTTGGTGAAAACATTTATTTTTCTTTTCTGATTGCAGCACATACGCCGGCTCAGTCCATTTTTTGTTCCTAGGATACTGATTAACATGGCTTCTGGCCATGTTAGCATGAAGTACGGATTCCAGGTTTGCATTATAATGTCTTTTAAGTCATTTGAAAAGACTTGAAAGCTTAAAAAGATGCATAATTAGGTAGATCTCTCATGTGACCCTAAAGATCTTAGCATGCTATTGGTAATTTATAATTTCTTCTGCTTTTTAACTATAAAACCAAGGTGGCCTGAATTTATTTAAGAATAATTTGAAATAATGCATAATGGGATGTCCATGTATATGCCATGCCACAATATTTCTCATCTGTGTATAAATAAATAGATTAGAAAGAACACAGGAGAGAAAACATGGCAACTTGCCTCACATATATTTAATCATTTTCTATTATATATAAGATATAGTGGCATATTCTAGTCTTGATTTTGAATCTAGGGACCAAACCATGCTGCAGTGACTGCTTGTGCTACTGGGGCACATTCCATTGGTGATGCTGCTAGGATGATTCAATTTGGAGATGTGGATGTCATGGTTGCCGGAGGAACAGAGGCAAGCATTGATGCTTTGTCTATAGCAGGATTCTGTAGGTAATGTTTTTAAAATTTTGGCATGACTGTTCGTCCTTGTGAATCTCATAATGACTATGTAATCCACCCCTACACCAGAAAGGAGACATGAAAGATGCAGTCTTATTCTATGAAGCAGTTGCTACGGCATACTCAGCTGAGTCAAAGTTTGCTCTTTGCCAATGCTTACAAAGTAGATGGTTGATAGGTCAATTTCTTAGAATATTTTAAAAAGCAATTTCCGAAGAATTCAAAATGGTCTAGATGTTGTTTTTACTTTTTCCACATCATGGAAGTTTGAGAGACTGTATGCTAATTGACTTTAAGTTTGACATATAATCACGTTCCATATACTATGTGTTGAACCTTTGAAATTTGGATTTATGCATCCTTGGAACTCATAGCCAACTCCGGATTGGAAATAAAATAAGTCAAGCTTTTCAGAATGCACCTTATCTTTGGAAAAATGGAAAAGACCATAGTGGAATGAGGGAAAACTAACTCGAATCTTCTACAGTTGAGGCAGGGAAGAGAAATCTTAGAATTTGGGAAACTAGTTGTGAATCTTCTCGCAAAACACTAAAAGAAATGAAATATAAAAGACGAAATGATGATGTAGTTTTATAGAATTTTGATCATGTTCCTATATGTCCACGTCCTTCTACTTATTTGGAAAAGCAAGTATTGGTGTCTGTGTTGTGTCTATGTCACTTATCTTTGTCCATTCTTCACAAGCTACCTGATCTTCTACTTAAAAACATATCCAAGAAAAACAAAGCCAACTTTGCCAATTGGAGAAAGTAATACTCATCAGTAGTTGGAGTATGCTGAGGATGTCACCTTTTTTGCAAAAAAATAAAGTGCAGGATATTGATATTGAAATTATTGAGGTATAACTTAGTTGTATATAATTATGAACACAGAAGTATTTTATGGAATGAAAAGTATTGCATCAAGTGTGTTAATGCTGCCTAATTTATACAGGTCAAGGGCATTGACAACCAAGTATAATGCTGCTCCCCGAGAAGCCTCGAGACCTTTTGATTGTGGCCGTGATGGATTTGTGTAAGTAATGTTTGTGACATTGAGAAGTTTTCTCCAGTGTATCAAATAGCTCTTGAATCTCAATTCCTTTCAACTCATAAATCGGACATATTGTTGAGATACAGGATAGGTGAAGGTTCTGGTATCCTGGTTTTGGAGGTGAGTGCTGTTATAAGTACATTAAAATGCATGTCTATTTTATCATTAAAACAGAATGAAGTTGGTTTTCCATAATTAAAAGGGTTACGAAGTGCTAACCAGTTTAACTCAAGAGTAACCTTGATGTACCAACTCTGGTTGCTTTAATTGGCGTATCGACGACATTATGAGAAATCTAAGATTAGTAATTAAATGGTGCAATGAACTATAAAGAATTATTACAAGCCTTGATAATGTGCTATGCTTTGTTAAGTTGTATGTTCTTCTATCTGAGTAACCTTTTATCGCATGCATTATTATTTTAATCTTTTAAGGAACTGGAGCATGCAAAGAAGCGAGGAGCTAAACTTTATGCAGAGGTCCGCGGTTATGGGATGTCAGGTTACTTCTACAGTTAAGTCTTTTTTCATCTTTGATCTATTTTCTGATTTTATTTAACACTAGATAGTATTATTTTTATCAGGTGATGCATATCACATAACTCAACCCCATAGTGATGGCAGAGGTGCTATTTTGGCAATGACCCGTGCTTTGAAACAGGTGAGTTATTAACATTTATTTTCTAAGCGGTCATATATCCATATTGTGGCTAGCGTGTTAGCAACATTTTTTATGCATGGAAAGGCATGTAGTCTACTATCTTGTAGTGTAAAGGGGGTTGAAATCCTTCATTGATGATATATTTGTCTGATTAAATAATTCCAATATTCTGGTGAAGATGTCACCCCTTGTTCAAATAACAAGTTCCCCCTTTATGACAATAAGGAATGATCACTTTTGTTGGTCGAGGATACGTTATTTCATTAACGTTTAGAAGTATCAGCCAGCCTTCCATGTTATATAAAATAAGATCTAGTGCAGATATAGTCCTATTTATCTAACGAAGAAAAGATCTGATGCAGATATAGTCCTAATTATCTAAACAAGGAAAGAAAATTTAGGTGGTTGAGGGTTAGGCATTGAACCATACTGATACATAAGTACTTCATAGAAGAAGTCTGAGCTGGAGGATGACATAAATCTCACCTCCTAAATGGAGGACATGGAGAAAGATACCTTACCTCTCAAGACAACTTTTGATTTTGAGGAAATATTTCGTATATTGAACCAGAAAAGTTATGCAGTACTTAAAGAAAAATGACAACTACGCTAGCCTATTTTACAGCTATACAATAAAAAAAATGAGTAGTGGGTTGGGGGGGAAAGACATAAAATCAGGAAACTCAAAATGGCTCCAACTGAAATCATTCCTTTAGAATGCCTGTAGAACATAGTGTGAACGAACAAATTTTGTAAATATTTCAAACCATGTTCTTATCGGTTGTTTCAATTCGTAAAGTGACGTTTGAATTTAACCACAAAACCCCATTTACACTCCAATGTCTTCTTCCCAGGTGGAAGTTCCACAAATTCCCAAGTTATATTTTTGTACAATGCATGCATTTCCTCATGTAATGTCTCTTTCCACCTTGGATCTTCTAGAGCTTCTTGTATAGACAGAGAAATTAGCAACAGAGATTTTGAAATTTGGATTGAACTTGTTATAAAAAAACTATCTGAGAAATAGGATGTTGAGTACAAGATCTAACACTCTTTATAAGAGCTATAGGAATATCAAGGTTTGAAAATGGCTTTTTGACTCCGTTTGGCAATGAAGACTCACCTGAATCTGTTGGACCAGTGCATGGTTCAGAGGATTAGCACGTAGAAAAGTATCTATCCTCTTATTTCTTCTAAAGTAAACCTGAAGTTTTGTTTGGAGTTTGTCTTTTTCTGAGAAACTAATTGTTTGTTTTCCCTCACTTCTCCTTGTTCATGTTCCCCAACTTCCCTTTCAAATTCATTGGTGACAATTGGAGTGATAGGCATTTTTCTTTCGGATATAGGTATATCAAGTATTGGAAGAACAACCCCAATCTGATCTTCTTTTCTCACACTCTCCCCTGAAGTATCTAGTTGTTCGTGTTCCGCACTTCTCCTTGTTCCTATCCCCCATGATGGAGTATTAGTATAGATATATTTTGATTTACTTCAATTTTGATAATTATTTTAGGAAACATAATGAAGGTTTGATTTCAGAGATTTTATAGTATTTTCCTACTCAATTAGGACTAGTTTAAATTATGCAATATAATTCATACAACTTTGAAAATGAGATAAAGATATTCTCTCTCTTAAAGTAATTCTTCTCCCCTTTCTATCTTCCTTCTCTTATCTTTCTCTCCTCTTTTTCCCCTCCTTTCTCTTCTCTTCTCTTTCCCATTCTCCTGTAATTGTTTGATTCATCCTACGTCAATTTGGAATCAGAGATCAAGTCGTTTCCTTTGGCCAGCAAAATTCAATTTCCTCTCCTCAACCAGTCGTATCCACCTTTAACCATACAAACTGCCTTTTGTTCGAATCCCAAAACCATATATATACACTCCATCCACCACCCCTTTCTCCACCATACACCAACATAATTCTGAACCACCAACCCTCAAACAAAACTCAAACACCAAATAGAAACATCAAAAAGAAAAAAAGCCAGCAGCAACTGTATGAAAAGTTTCAGCCAGCAAGAGAGAAGTCTGTTCATGCTTTGTTTCTTTTAAGTTATTATTGTTAAAAAAGGTAGTAAATGAAAAGTTAGTGTTCTTTGTTCCTGTTGTGTTACTGTAGTGTTTACACCGTCCTTACATCAACCCATATACAATCACCTTGCTGTTGTTATCAAAGGCTGCATCCTCAGCTTACTTCATATATATCAACAACCCAATCCACATACACCAAGCCACTTTTAAAATGTTCCTTAGATAGATCCAACCACTTCTAAACTAAACTAGCCATGTAACGACTCGACCTTGTGCCGGAGCTGTTATCATATCATACGTACTGTCCGCTTTGGGAGGGCTTAGGCCCATCTTATCCCTCACGGCTGACATGTCCCCCCAGGATTCGAATTCAAGACCTCCATCATATGGGAGACTTAAGTTGAATCCTGCCGTTATCATATCATACGTACTGTCCGCTTTTGGAGGGCCTAGGCCCATCTTAGGTAGGATTCAACTTAAGTCTCGCGTCAGAAAGCCGTGAGGGATAAGATGGGCCTAGGCCCTCCCAAAGCGGACAGTACGTATGACATGATAACGGCTCCGACGCAAGGTCAGGTCTATACTTCAACCATCACTCAACCGACCTACTATACCAAAACCCCACCAAAATAGTCACGTTTTTGCGGAATGATTTTCTAGTGTGTATTGCCTTTAATTTATAGAATAATACAAAGATATACAAGAAAAGATTGTATCAATCCCTGATTCTATGCGAGCTATATATGGAAACGAATAATCATCAAATTAAATAGTAAATATATCCTCTGATACCCCCCCTCAAATTGATGATGGTGAGTCCACAAGCATTAATTTGCTGACAAGAAAGTTATGACGATGGTTAGTCAAGGATTTGGTGAAGATATCTGCGGATGTAATGATTTGGTTAGTCCACAAGCATTAATTTAATTTATGCTTTTGACATCCCGGATGTAATGACAATCCACGTCAATATATTTGGTGCATTCATGATATACAAGATTTGCCGCAATCTGAATAGCGCTAGTATTGTCACCATGGAGCGGTGTAGGCTGTGATTGAGAAACACCAAGTTCTGCAAGAAGATCCCGCAACCATACAATCTCAGAACAGGCAGCTGATATTCAGCCTCAGTCGAAGACTTAGAAACATAATCGTGTTTCTTACATTTCCAAGAAATGAGAGCATCACCTAGAAAGATACACCACCCAGTAGTAGATCGTCGAGAATCAGGATAGCCAGCCCAATCAACATCACTATAAGCGGTGAGATCAAGAGATGTCCCCCTAGGGAAGAGCAGACCGCGATGAAGAGTCCCAATAAGGTATCGAATAATGCATCGAATAGCTCCCAAATGTAGATGACGAGGAGCATCCATAAATTTGATGACGGTATGAACGACGAAGGAGATATCAGGACGTGTGATAGTGAGATAGATAAGACTTCCTACTAACTTCTGATATAGAGTAGGGTCCGAAAGAATATCGCCTTCGTTTCTACGATATTTAACATTAAGCTCTAACGGAGGAGGCTTCAGATAAATTAGGCAATTCCAAGTTTTGAATATACTTATGTTGATTCAAGAAGATAACATGTGGTGTTGTATGGACCTCTAATCCAAGGAAAGAAGTGAGATGACCCAGATCTTTCATATGAAACATCGAGTGAATATGCTGTTGAAGCTTCTGAATAAGGATGTGATCATATCCAGAAATAATAATATCATCTACATATAACAATAAACAAACGATCTCATTTGTACTATTGCGAAGAAATAGTGATGCGTCATACTGACTCTGAGTAAAGGAAAAATCCAACAGAGTGCTGCGGAACTTGTCATCATAGTCTATTCCATACTCTTGGCTGTAACCAAAAGCAACCAGTCGAGCCTTATAGCGCTCAAGAGAACCATCATAATGAAATTTAACGAAATATACCAATTTACTCCCAATGGGTTTCACAGTCGGCTGACATAGCATAACATCCCAAGTTTGATTTGCCTCAAGAGCCTCAAGTTCTGCTTTTATCGCCTGTCGCCAACTCTCTTGCTCTATAGTCTGTCTGTAGGAGGAAGGAATGGAAACCGAAGCAAGTGTGGTAGACATAGAACTATGGGAGGAAAAACCATACCATCTGGTGGTCGAGGAACATGAGAAGTACGACGAAGAGGGACAAGAGGCGACATATCATTTGGCGAAGGATCTGATGTCGTAGGTGGAGGATAAAAGAGGCTTGGGAGAGTAGTCGTCTAAGAAAGAAGCTCGAGACCAGTGGCAGGTTCAACATCCCTGCGAGTGTAAACACAACTCGGCTTGTACCGTGAGAATTCTATAAGAAAATCATGTAAGACAAAGGACATGGGCGAAACCATAGCTTCTGAAGTGAAGAAGGATTGTTTTTCAAAGAAAATACATTATGAGAAATTCGAATTCATTGTGTTGTAGGGACATAATAGATATACCCTTTTTGAGCTCCACCATATCCTAAAAATGCACACTTGAAGGATGATGACCAAAGAGCTTATAAAATGGAGAGACATTATTAAGGGTGGGAGAAGGTAACCGATTTATGAGATACATAGCAGTAGATAATGTTTCACACTAAAAACGAGATGGAACAGAAGATTCAATCAGTAGAGCTCGAACCATATCAAGGTGACGATTTTTGCGTTTTGCTACCCCGTTTTGTTGAGGAGTAGATGGACAAGATCGTTGAGAGATGATACCTTTGGTTTGTAAAACAGATTGAAATGCATTAGACATATATTCACCTCTAGAATCAGATCTTAAGATTTTGATTGAGGAGGAAAATTAATTGTTAATAAGAGCAAGGAAAGCTTGAAAGACAAAAAAAATCTTACTTTTTGCATGAAGAAAATCCATGTGAACCGACTATAATCATCGATAAACGTAACAAAGTATTTATAGTGAGCATGAGACATCACATGTGTAATACCTCATACATCACTATGAATAAAATCGAAAAGGTGCAAAGCATGAGATCCCTGAGATGGGAACGGCAAAACTTTACTTTTAGCAAGTTTACATGAAGTACAATCAAGAGAGAAATGAAATTGAAACTGAATTCTTATTACCAAGGAAACCAGAGTTTAACAAATGTTGTAACACATTAGAATTGGGATGTCCCAATTTCTTATGCCAATCAAAGATATCTAAATTAGCAGAATTACTAAAAATAGGAAAAGACGAAACAAGCTTTAGTGAAACAGGAAAGAGACGTCCCTCCTTAGGCCCCTTCATGATTGTCCTCCTGGACACCTGATCCTATACATGACAACCAAAAGAAGAAAAAGATACAGTGCAATCGTTAACAACAAGTTGGCCAACAGATATAAGATTAGTGGATAAATGAGAAGAGACAAACATTAGCCAAATATGGTGATATATCACCCACAACTGAGATAGGACGTGTGTTACCATCAGCCGTGTGTATTTTGAGAGGTCCATTATATGGTCTAAGGTTACTAAGCAACTTAGGATCACGAGTCATATGATTAGAAGCACCTGAGTCTAATAACCAAGAAGAACGAGCAGGTGGTGGATTACCTGAGATACCTAAGGCAGACAAAGCAGAGACTACCGTTTGTTGAATCATCTTAGGAGTGATGGAAGTTTGAGAGGTACTAGGAGAAGCTGGAACTTGAGTGGGAGCAGAACTAGAGGTTAAAGTGGCGCAAAACATAACTTGCTCCAATCTTGCAGGAAGGACGAGAAGGACACTCTTTAATGACATGACTTGGTTTCTTGCAATAATTGCAAACTTTTCTAGGACACTGAAAGGCCATGTGACCAAACCCCTTACAGCTGTAACACTGCACACTACAGGTTTGAATTTTCCTTGAGCCACGTGTGCAACAGGAACAAGAGCGCGTAAGTTTGCTATTGTTCCAAAGAGTTACAAGTTATAAGACGTTCCTCCCTCAGTAATTCACCCAAACAACTATCCAGTGTTGGAATAGACTCGCGATTCATAAGACTGGATCTGAGATACTCAAATTCAGTTCTCAATTTCATAAGAAATTGATCCCTCTTGGTGACTTCTTGTACAGCTTGTACAACCTCCAAATTGCTTGGTGAAATCGAAGCATAGATGATATATGGTGAAATCCAGAATAATATTCTTCAATGGAGTGAGATTCCTGAGAAAATTTGCCAATTCAAACTCCAACCGGAGTCGTCGAGCATTGTTACTTTGAGTATAGACTTTCTTCAAGTATTCCTACATAGAACTAGCTGACTTACCGATAATCCAAGCCATAATTCGGGAATCTTTGGTTTTCCGGGCAATATACTTTTCCTTTTCCTTCTCTTGATCAGGAAGCAGAATATTTCCATTAATATGTACCCTCAGATCTCATTTCCCTTCAATCAATAACTGAAAATGAAATGCCCATGGTATTTATTCCCATTAAAACGGATACAAACGGAGTCGGTCTTCTCAATTTTACATGGTGAAACAGTATATAGTCCGCCAAAATAAATTAATCACAATCCACCAAGTAAATTCTGCCCAAGCCCAATAAATTAAATAGGCCCAACAAAGATTAAATAAAAAAATTCTACCCAACACCCTAAAATAATACGACCTAACCCAATAGCCCAACAAACTCCAATCAATTAAAAAATAATAATACAGCCTCAAAGAAACGATGATGCAGACGAAGGGAGAAAAATACTCTCCGACCAAACTCACAGAGGCGATGCAGAAGACAGAGGAAGAAGAAACTCCGACCAAACTCACAGATGCGCCAATAATACCCAACCCTAGCCACGCCGGAAATTGAAATCACACCTTTACACGGTACTGGAAACGACGAGAACGCGAGAGGCAGCCACCTTCACACGGAGAAAAATTACACCTTCAAGGTGATGTCGAGAATGCGAGAGGCAACCACAGGTGTAGCTGCGGACTATGATGAAACCGTCGCCCAACAAATTGAACTCAAACACTCAATATAGAAAAGGTTAGGGCTCTGTACCATGTCACTTTTTTGTTGAATGATTTTCCAGTGTGTATTGCCTTTAATTTATAGAATAATACAAAGATATACAAGGAAAGATTGTATATATCCATGATTCTATGCGAGCTATATATGGAAACGAATAATAATGAAATTAAATAGTAAATATATTCTCTGATAAATATATACATACCAGCCCATATTAACCTATCCACATACAACCTTAACTCACTGCGCATACCTCAGACTCGCCAAAAAGGCCCACTAACTGCTCTACCTAAGGCTCAAACCAAAATAATTGTTGTAAGACCCAAACCTCTATGCCCAAGTTGTTATCTCATATTTACTGTCCACTTTGGAAGAACTTGGACCCATCTTATCCTTCATGAATTACTATCGCATCAACCAGGATTCGAAACCCAAGACTTCTGCCTTATGAGAGACTTTATGTTGAATCATGGTATCAATTGAGCAAGTTGTCCTATCAGTAATATGATTCAACTTAAGTCTCTACTAAGACAGATGTCTTGGGTTGGAATCCTATGGGACGCAACAGTAAGTCATGAAGGATAAAATGGGCTTAGGTTCTTCCAAAGTGGATAGTATGTTAGTTAACGAATTGGACACAGAGACTCGAATCATTACAATTGCAGCCCACGATATCGACCCAATCCCCATTTAAAACACGACCCACAACCCAAATCTACAGGCCAATCTGCCCTTCCACCATCATCATCGTCCATCCAAAAACCTAATCTAAATTGCCCTTGTCATTGCTTCATCATCGACAACCATACTTTCTTCGTGCAACCATAATCCTAACCTACCCCTACCGTCTGCAACAATATCTAACCAATGATATACACACCCATCATCTCATCCAACACCAGGCTTTCTGCATTTAACACCATCGCCGCTCCTCCACATTTGCCATCATTTGTAGTTTCTTCCGGTCCACCATTTGATAGTACCCTTCACTCTAATGTTCAAGTCCACTTCTACTTCTTTCTTGAACTTTTATCATCATCATCGTCTCTTGCCAGCAGAAACAAGGAACTTCCATGAAGATCCCAACAGGAGCATTCTTCCTACCACTACCCTAATAGTAGATAGTTTGGAGCCCCTCAAGTCGTCCCCGTCTCCATCAGCCTCCGTAACTAGTTCTTACCTTCTACTTAGCCCAAATAACTTGCCACACATATTGAAAAAGACATGTGAAACACTTTTAAGCAATAGATCACCATACAGTTCGATTGTTAGATTATTTGAAACAGGAACTTGGATCTACGGTGCATCATAAGTGGCTCGATTTGAATCTCGTGAGGCATACAATTTTTTTCATTTGAAATCTCTACATTCTATTTAGTTTTTTGGCATGAGAAATCTCATATATTCCAAATTTATTAAAAAAAATATTAAAAAAACATAAAAACATATATTTAAAAAAAAAAACAAAATATCAATTTATTGTGTTTTAATGTATGCTTTTGAAAAAGGAAAAATATAAAAATAATAAAATAATAATCATAAAAAAAATAAAATGTCCCATAGTACCA
Organism: Fraxinus anomala; assembly: GCA_903798345.1. Classification (NCBI taxonomy): domain Eukaryota; kingdom Viridiplantae; phylum Streptophyta; class Magnoliopsida; order Lamiales; family Oleaceae; genus Fraxinus; species Fraxinus anomala. The sequence continues at coordinate 16,312 of CAIGRN010126584.1, forward strand.
TATACAATTTATACACCTACAACACACTTCTAAGTCAGTACCACGATAGTATGCATCCTTTTTCCCTTTATCCTATAATTAATCCTCGTCTATGAACTTTGTTGGGACGTACATTCTCTTCTCGGACAAGTTTCATTCCAACTATTGAATTTTGATGGTCTTGCTGGACCAACTCATTTCTTGATTGGCTCAATTCTCTTAAAAATTCTTTGACTCTCACAACTTGAGTGACTTTGTCGCCTCCTTTTTGTGTGATATTGATCTCCTAGGTCAATACCTTATCACTTTGTAGGATGAGATGAAGCGAGTTTTAAGTAATAATACACTCCTGTGTGCTATAGAACTCAATTGCTAGATTTTTTTTTTGGCACTATAGACAGAGTGCATCCACTATTGGGAAATATATAGCCACTTTGAAGAGTTATTGCATAGTTGTGGTATTTATGAAGCTCTCCATGTTACATCTAATTTCTCAATGGGTTGAGTCCTAAAATCTTACCTGACAATATTTCTACACCCTAATCCTTAGATGACGCTTATCATTAGGCCAACATTTGTTACATATCCTTTTATCATCGCCAAGCATGTCATACTCTAAGTCTATCACCCATAGTCTCATCCCGAGTCTAGTTGTGTTACTTTTAAGGAAGATAACTTAGATTTCTAGCCAATTGAATATTCCGATGGCGAGGATGAGGAATTATCTATGGGTGTTGTTACCTAAGTCATACATTTCACATGTCCTTGACTTTATGTCAAAGTTGTTCTTGCCCAATCTTTTGTGTGATTCTAAAGTTTACTTGGATATGGCTTTACCTCCACTGTGGTACTCCCCGATTGTCACATTTACCAAGGTCATAGTTCGAACACATACTTTTCCTATAGACATTTTATTGTTGCATACTAATACCGTCATAATGGTTTCATTCCATACTTTGTTGATTTTCATGTCGAGATTAAAAGAATTATTTTAGTTATGAAACTTATAAGCATGCATTTGATGAACGGTTGAGGCACCGATGCGCGTTGATGATGATTTTTATGCCTTGTTACATGTTTCTTTGAAGCGCTTTTCGAAACATGTAAAGAAAAAATTGGATTATTCATTTGAACTTAATCTACTTGATTGGCCAATACATTTAAAAGGCACTGATGAATGAGTTGCACAGGTTGTTGTTTATTAGGGTTCTTTATCGTTACTTGTTAAAAGGAAAGATCGTCCCTCTTAATCTGATCAAATGCTTGGGGATGATTTTCAGATTTAGTTGTCATCGCATTGTCGATTCCATTATTTTGTCAATAAGAAAGATCACCCTCCTTGATTAAGACATTGCAATCTATCTTGTTGGAGCCGAGTTCTCTCAGATGGGGAGAAATGATGACATATTAATATGTATATTATTTTATTTAGTTTCTAATTTTGATACTTATTTTAGGGAACATAATTAGGGTTTGATTTCATCGATTTTATAGTATTTTCCTACTTTAGTTAGGAATAATTTAAACATTATAAAAAGAAGGCTTATGCAATTTAATTCACGCAACTTTGATAATGAAATAAAGATATTTTCTCTCTTTTAAATTCTACTTCCGTCTATCTAGTTCTTTTCCCATTTCTATCTCCTTCATTCCCCTCCTTTCTCTTCTCTCTTTTCCCACTCCTTTCTATTCTTCTCTCCCATTTTCCCTTCTATAATTGTTTGATTGCATCCCGCGTCACCCCATTTTCTCTTTCAAATTCATTGGTGACAATTGAAGTGATAGGCATAATTCTTTCGGATATAGGCTTATCAAGTATTGGAAGAACAACCGCAAACTCTTATTTTCTCACTCTTCTCTTGAAGAGAAGTTCAAAGCTAAACAAGAACTCACTTGCAAAAAAATTGATATCCATGGAGGTAAAAAAATTTATGAGATGGAGGATGGAAGCATTTGTAACCCTTTTGTTGGATAATATCCAAGAAAAGTGCATTTAATTGATTGGGGATCTAATTTAGTGCGATTTTGAGAGTGAATATGAAATGCAGCACTGCTGAACACTTTGGGTGGCAAGGATGAAATTATATGGCTGGAATTTGGGCGTGGAGTTGTTTAAGGCAGTTTATTGGGGTACTGAAACTCCTGAATTGCTTTGGAACACTCATTCGAAGCATCAAGGCTTGAGATACTTCTAATAAATGTTTATTTTTTTGGTTTTTTTCGCCTCCATTTTGTTGTGGTGTGTCAACACAAGAAGATTGATGAACAATTGTGTTTTATTCCAATACATTCCTAAAATATTACGAAAAATTCTCTTCCATTGCCGGTTCTCAAACACAAATATTTGTTTGGAATTGTGTTTGGATCATATTGTGAAAGAATTGGTAGACTTTTGATGCCTCTGATTTTTTTTTTAAGAGTCATATTCAACACACGAGTGTGATCATAAATGAATGTGATGAACCAACTAGCACCAGAAAGAGTGTTTACTACAAATTACCATGAACAAGAGCAAAAGGGCATGATTTTTAACGTGATCTTAAATTGGAACATATTTTAATTTCTAAAAGAAGGAAATAATATTGAGGTAGTTGAAATTAGGATGTTAGGACCTAAAGTGCCAAAATTTTATTTTATCCTCGCATTTTCTAGAGGTCCAACTTGGAAAGGCTCGTAATTCTGTTGTTTTTCTAGGTTCCTCATGCAGGATAAATAGGCCATCAACTTCCCTAGCACTACCAATCATCTTCCCCCTCTGATCCTGAAACAAGCAATGAGTAGGAAAACATTTAAATTCACAGTAAAGTATGGTCTAAGTTTGCTGATAGAGATTAAATTGCTTGATAAATTAGGAACATGCAACACTGAATTCATTGAAACCAAAACTGAACCCTTTCCAGAAACAGAAGAAGTTGAACCATCAGCTATTGAAAGTGTTTGATGACCAGAACATGGAATATAAGATGAAATACCTTTGATGAACCTGTAATATGGTCTGTAGCCCCTGCATCTCTGATCCAGGGGTCTGATTTTGTAGTTTTAGAATGGAGTGCAGCGAGCTAGTTACCTGTTTGAGATAGATTTGCACAAGATAAAGGATAGGAAGAAAGTGTCTTTTGATTCATTAACCTATATATGTTCTTTAGCTGATTCTTGGTGAAAATTGGTTGTTCCAGAGATCCTGCATGGCTTGAGTCATGAGATTTTTGCATATCAGATGAAGCATGGAGCCCTTGGTTTGCACTGTCGGGTGTAGAACTGCCTTTACCCCCAAAAGTAACTTTTCTTCCACCAAGACCATTTTCTGACTTCATCTCACGTTTGGCAGCAGCAAGAGCAGAATATTCTGTTTCTTCTTACATTATTAAGCTAACTAAACAGGAAAGAAGGCTGGAATTGATCCTCACAAAGGCTAATCATCGAAAGATAAATCTTAGAACCCTAGATGGCTCTGATACCATGTTGATTTTGGGGAAAATATTTCTTATATTGAATCAGAAGATTTGCACAGTATGTAAAGGGAAAAAGACAACTATTCTATCCTATTTTACAGCTATACGATGAACAAAAAAAGGAACGAATCCTAAATAATCTAGAGATGTAAAATCAGGAAACTCGAAATGTCTCCTAGACTCCAACTCAGGAACATTGCTGATTTTGTGCTCCAGTTGACTGATTTTATCAATTCCAGCAATTATGACTGTATTTTCTACAAAGCAAAAGAAAACTATTAAACCTTTCTAAGGGCAGTGCACATTATTACAAGGCAGAGACAGACATCTATCTCAATTCCTCTGTTTGACCATTCCCATCTTGCTTTTGAGATCTCGTGAGGAATGACTAATCTTCAGATAAAAAATAGAAACGCTAGGGAAGCTTTTCTGGATAATTTTTCTAATCTTTGTCATGAGAAGAAAAATAATCTTTGTTGATACTGTTAAGTGCTTGTGCTAGACCTGGGAAAGTTGAATTAGTTGTGTTGCAGAAGAACTAGTTAACACTCTCCTTCAATTTCGATTGTATTTGTAATGGTGAATCAAACCATACCGTTTCTTTTCAGGCTACCATAAAATGAACTTCTGAGGCGACCGGTCTGATTATATCTTCCTGTTGTCATGGTGACTTGATTTTCTTAACTTCCCTTGGTCTTCTGCATTTGCTATTTGCATTTTAGGCAGGGCCCTCAGAAGCAGAATAGACTGTCCTTTTTTTCTATAGTTCATGATATCAAAACTCAAAAGGACGTGTATTTCCGAAAGAGGGACTACACATGCTACTTCTCTTCTTATGTTTGTAGATTCTAATGTCTTCCATCTGATTGATCGAAGGCATCTTGAACATATTTAGGCATATGCTATTCCTTTATCATTTCTCACCCAAGTATTTTACATCAGTGAAATGGAAAATGTAATTAGTTTATTAAATGCCTGCCTTTTCTCTGTTTGGCAGTCTGGTCTTGATCCCAATCAAGTGGATTACATAAATGCACATGCTACATCTACCCCTTTGGGTAAGTCTAATTTATCAATAATGCTTCATTCTAAAAACTTCAAGAAACGTCAGTGTTATGATGCTGCACGTTGAGTAAACATGTTTAAATTACTCATTCAGGTGATGCCGTGGAAGCCAAAGCCATTCAATCTTTATTTTCCAGTCACGCAGTATCGGGTGCTTTGGCCTTGTCGTCCACTAAGGTAACCTCAGTTGTCCTATAAGTGTGCATCTTTTTATAGGAAAAGGAAAATATGCATAATAATACATTGTTACACAGAACATAGAACATAGAACAATTTTTTTTCCTATCAGTAAGACAAATCAATGAGAACAATAGCTTTCTTTTCTACCCTACTTTCGTCATTTCTTAGTAGTGTTGAACATTGTCATTCTGTTATGACAACATTGAATCGAATCTGTATTTTCCTGGTGACACTGCCACAGGGTGCTATCGGACATCTTCTTGGAGCAGCTGGAGCTGTTGAAGCAATCTTTTCTATATTAGCCATACACCATGTAAGAAAATTTATTTTGAGGTGCAATGTATTGCAATCTTGCCACGTTATTTATAATTCTATAGCTTTCAAAGGTTTGAGTCTAAAAGTTTCAAGTTCCGAAGAATCTGCAAATATTTGGTCTTCCGTATTTGACGTCTTAATTTACTTAATAAAGTGATCTACTTGGTTAGGCGTGTCACTATCTTATTATATAAAGTCTACTTCGAGGTTTTAAAAGGCCTGGGATTACTTTTGTATGCTTTCATTCACAGCTATATATATGAATATCTGGAATGTAAAGGTCATATGAAATTTATGCTGGCTTCGAGACCATTCCACACTTATCATTTGAGCACTGAGGACTTGCAATGTAAGACTACACACAACAAAGATAGAGATTCTTTAAATCAACTAACATTTATTTTCCTTTTTGAGTTGTTTTCATGTTATAGCTAGATCGTTTTATATTTGCTAGTAATTACTCAGCTGTCACATAATATAGATTTATTGGCATTACCCCTCATGAAACCTTATGTTTAATGTTGAATCACTTTATCTAAAAGTTTAAGCTATTAGATAGAGTAACATGTATGTTATTCAAAAATTGTCTTCAACTGCTCACTCAAGCGTAGGCAGGATTTATATTTTTCCATCAAAGCCTTAGACATGCACAATTTCATTTAAATGGGTGGTGGCGAGATTCCAATTCAACACTTTTGTCTGCTCTGTAGCATGTTGAACTACTTGATATAAAAGCTTAAATTGTTAGATAGGACAACATTTATATCATTTGTCTTCAACGCACCATATTTTAGGGGCCAGCTGCATGCTACATTTTTTCAGTGCACACTTTGATCCAAAGGTACCTCTTTCAACGGTTCAATTCTTTTGTAATCACTTAACTTGTATAAACTGTCGAATGTCTTGATTATGTCAACCGCTGCACGGAAGTTGAGAGCATGTACACATATTGAGATTTTTTCCTCAAAACTAGGAAAGAAACAACAGTATTATTGGTTTTTGGGAGAACTTTTAACATATATCTGACAGATTCATGAACAGACTTGTATGCTGTCAACTGTTCTCCAATTAAGTGAAATTTTTAAGTGTTATTCCATTAGAGTATTTCTGAATGTGGATAACGTGATAAAATTACGTGAAAAATCCTATATGGCATCAAACATTTCTTTCTAGCAGATGATTTGGCGGAGTATTGTTTCAGATTTGGCATTTTGTAATTTATGAGAATTCTCTGTTAGATTTTCCATTGGCTAATGCACATATTTCATGGCAGGGAGTCGCACCCTTAACGCTTAATCTCACAAAACCAGATCCTGTGTTCAATGGCAGTTTCATGCCTTTGACTGCTTCAAAGAGGATGACTATTAGAGCAGCTCTTTCAAACTCTTTTGGCTTTGGAGGAACAAATGCGTCCTTGCTGTTTGCTTCCATCTCTTGAAGACATGAATTGTTTCAAATACTTGCAGGCTTAACGTTCAGCTAGAGGACGCGTACAACTCCCAAAGCGAATATGTAGAGTATGCTTTCCTCTAAGCAAGTATCAGAAGAGGGTTTCCTCTCATTTTCTACAAGATGTTAATTCGTATTCTTTGGCACTTTTTGGTTTCTTATCTATCTTTTAATTGTTTTTTTTATTTTTTATATGTATTAACGCAGTGGCTATGACTAATGATTAGATAATCGCCCATTTTCTTTAAAAAAAAAACAAAAAAAAAAGAAAGAAAGGAAAATTTTGACAGTTATATTGCTTGAGACATGGTGCTTGTTGGAAGTTTATTGTGCAAATCAATGTTTTTTTTTTTTTTTTTTTGCATGCCTAAGGGTTTCAAATCATCCTTCTTTTCCGACGTATGTCTGTCTCTTGTTTAGATAGTGACAAACTTTTCTTAGCTTAGCCATGTTGATGGAAATCAAGTGACGTGTAATGGTAATATGGACATGTTTCAAGGGTATGTGGAGTCACTGTACATTCAACGAAATGTCAATTGGACTGTTATTCTTTAATTTTTCTTAATTGGATGCTGAACTTTAATTTAGTTTTTTTTTCACCATTTTGTTACATTCGGTCACCAATCACCTCGAAATTGACACAAATTAGATATTGCTTAAATGAAAATCATATCAAAATTATTTTCTACGTAATTGCTATTTAGCACCTTAGAAAGGAAAATGATAAAAGGAGGATTATTGAAATGTTTTTAGATTACGGGGTTTATATATATGTTTTTTAAATGTGGCATAGTGGTAAATTGGTATTTCATGACGATTAAATAAAAGAACAATTGTAGCATTACTGTTGTTAAGTAGTTTCATCAATTTGAGAGATGTCATGTGATGAAGTGATGAAAATTAGAACTTAAATTGAAGTTTGGTGACAAGGTTTGAAACTAAAAGTGAGATTAACTGATCCAAAATTTTAGTGAAAATTGAGATTTTGCTGAAAATTTTATCCTCGTTCTTTCTCTTTATTATTTATTTATTTATAGTTAATATTTTGAAACTTGTGTTTAAAGCAAGTTGTTCCCAGAACCACCCAAGCTCACCCACATCCACATTTTATAGCTAATCTTGGAGGAAATGACTCGAGGAGAAACCGATTTCTTGACAATGATTAGTTGAAATTGGCTTCGTGCTGGCTCCTCGAAAAGAGCCCACTGTGGCCTAAGGTTAACAAACCCATTATACTCCCTAAGTACTCATATCGGGTAAGGACAGGGTTAGGCACATTTGCAAATAACACCACACCCATACATCCATGGCATAGTCGTTGCTATTTTGTGCTTAAGACGTAGTTTTTGCAAAATTTATCTATAGATTCTTTTTTTTTCTTCGAAGGGGATCAAAGGATTTCAGCCCTCCTCTAGAAGGAGACTCGAGTCCAGATCATTGGTTAGATAAAGCTTCGCTCTTACCATTTGAAAAATTATAGTTCTATTTTCTAAACAATGACCACTCGATTTCATGTCTTATTAACAAACATATAGTCAAAAGATAAAACTTAATGCCTTGCTCCTTTCGGAATCAACATCGAAATTGTATTCTCAATGGATTGGATAACACATTGTACAATTTGTATTATTTCATAAGATGAATAAAGAATAATGGAAATCTTTTGATAAAAAATACAAGAAAGAAGATGCCGGCATGATTTCTGGATTTCAAAATGGTTTATTCAAAGATGGTTATGAGTCAATGTTGAGGCGAAATACATGAAACTAAGTGAATTTTTCCAAATTTTTGCTATTATCGAGAAACTACCTCCATTATGAAAATATTTTTAAAAGTATCTTAAGCACAAGTGTAAAGAGATGACGATGGCGGATCTAATTGTTTTACTTCATATTGAAGAAAATAATAGGAAAAGAAAAGTTATATGCGAAACATGGAAGCAAATTTTAACATGATTGAAAACTCTAGGTCTAAAAGTACAAAAGAGAAAGAAACATGGGTCATCTAAAGACAATAGAAAAGGGAATGATGCAAAAAGGTTCAAAGGTGATTGTTAGACAATATGGCAGTAGACATTGTTGATATCAACCTATGTGCAACTGTATACAAAGTAAACTTGATGCCAAATGCCAATGATTGGTGGGTGGTTATAGGCGCCACTCATCAAATTTATCCAGACAAGGGTTTATTCATTGAGTACAAGAAGATGGATCATGGTGAACTTCTCTATATGGCCAACTCAGCTTCATCCAAGATACAAGGAATTGAAAGGTCATTTTGAAATTCACTTCCGGAACATAATTGACGTTGAGCAATGATGTGATGTCCTAGAAAATAGGAAGATTCTGATTTCAGATTCTATACTCTGTAAGAAGGGATATAAGAATGGTGTTTGAGTCTGATAAATTCGTACATCTAAATGGGGCATGTATGTTGCGAAAAGGTATTTATTTGATGGTCTGTTTAAGGTCAATGTTGTTGTAATAGACAATAAGTCCACATATTTGTATCCACTAGTTATTGATAGACCGATTCTTCTGTTAACTTGAGTTTTCTTTTTTATGGCATAGCGGATTAGGACATGTTAATCGCGCTTCCTTAAGGAAATTAGTAGGTTTAGGACTTGTACCTAAACTTGAACTAGAAAATGAACTTAATACAAAATTTGTGTTCAAACAAAATTTGCTAAAAGATCTTTCATTTTAATTGAAAGATATAGTGAATCGTTAGGGTTAATACATAGCAACATATGTGATCTAAAATTTGTTCAAACTCGAGGTAATAAATTTTTTTTATCACATTTATAGATGATGATAGTTGATATTGCTATACATACTTTTAGGTAGTAAAGACGAGATATTAGATATATTTGTCACTTACAAAAATGAAGATGAAAATCAATTTGGCGAGACGATCAAGGTACTAAGATTCGATCGATACGGTGAATATGACTCAATAGATTTTGATAAATTATGTGTTAAATTTGATATTATTCAGTAAACAGTTGCTTATATACTCCTCAGCAAAAATGAAGTTGCCGAGAAGAAAATGAATTCTAAAAGATATGGTTAATGCTATGCTTGTTAGTTCTGCTTACCACATAACTTGTGAGGGGAAGAAGTTTAACTGCAAACTTTATTTTAAATAGAGTTCCTCGTAAAAAGCTGATTTAGTACCTTATTAATTGTGAAACAGTAGAATACCTTTCTACAAATACTTAAAATTGTGGGAGTGCTTAGCAAATGTGGTTATTTCACCTCCTAAAATGATCAAGTTAGGTCCTAAAACTATTGTATTTTTATTAGATATGCAATAAATAGTATTACATATAGATTTCTTGTGCATAAATTGGACATTAGTGACATTCATGCCAATATAATTATTGAATCCATAGATACCGAATTATGTGAGTGTGTTTCCTAATAAAAGTGATAAATCCAAGAATATTGGAAAAAAAAAGGAAAGGCAATGATACTTTTGAAAGTAATAAAGAATTTGATCCAAGGAGTAAAAGAGAAAAAAGTTGCTAAATCCTTTGGTCCAGATTTTATCTCTTTCATGATTGAGAAAGAGCCTCAAACATTTAAAGAAGCTATGACTAGTCCAGAATTTGTATTCTGGAAGGAAGCTATAAATAGTGAAATTGAATCCATTATGAGTAACAATAAAGAATATTCAAAAGAGAACACGAGATATGGCTTTTGAAAACAATATAGAACCTGAACCAAGAAGGAGTAAAATAGCAAAGAGTGCTAAATCCTTTGGTCCAGATTTTATATCATTTATTATTAAAAATGAGCTTTTACCATTTAAGGATTCTATTACAAGCCCAGAATCATTATTGTAGAAGGAAGCTATAAATAGTGATATTAAATCCATTATGAGAATCTTACTTGGCTATGAATATTCAATTATTCGAACATGGCTCTCAATTTCTTCCCTTGGGAGTTGGGACCGTGTGCAATTGTGTGATATAATAGAGTTTGACATTCTGAACAGATATATAATATTTTTCCGTATGAACTTACAAGTATTGACCTCGACAATGCTCGCGAGGGGTTTTACTTCTACCCATTTGGTGAAGTAATCTACCGCTACAACCATGCATATCATATTACGTCTTCCTCTAAGCAAAGGTCCTATGAATTGATACCCCATTTTGCAAAGAGCTAAAGGCTAATGTTGGTAGTTAATTCGTGTCCGAGTTGTCGAGCTATTGCTGTGAACTTTTGACACCTTTCGCATGTCGTGATGAAATTTATGACATCTTTTCTCATAATTGGCAAGTAATACCCTTGCTTCAAGGCTTTTTGTGCCAGGGAGTGTCCGCTAGCATGTTTTCCGCATATTTCTCTCATTCCATATGTTGCTTGATCGTCATTTGCACATTTAAGCAAAGGGAATGTATACGCTGGTCTTGCTCTTACTCTCAATTTTCTTGCCTTTCTTTTTATTCTCAGAGAGTATTCCATCCTTTAAGTAAGATATTATTTCTTGCATACATGAGGTTTTTCCAATTATCCATAGACTTTCCTCCATTTTTCAATTAACTGATAGGTTCGACAGCAATTCTATCGGTACAATTACAAATAGCTCTACATATTTTATGCTTGCTAATTTTGATCATGCATCATTATATCGAAATTCTACAAGTACAATTTTAATTTCTTCTCTAGGGATTTACTAGAGCTCAAATTTACTTAAGTGGTGTGACAAGTTCATGACTTCGGTCAAAATATGCTACCATCATTTTGTCCATGATAGCGAACATCCCATTGACCCAATTTATCACTAATTATGAATCACTTTTTATTTCTATCTCTTGGGCATGCATTTCTTTTGTCAATCAAAAACCAAGCAGCGTGACATTATATTCAGCCACATTATTTGTCATTTTGAATTCGAACCTTAATGCACTTCAGTTTGTCCTTCTGTACTTGTCAGAATTATCTCATGTCCAGCTCCATTTTCTCATGACGATCCATCCACAAACAGTTTCCAGGCTTATCTTCAGGAACAGGGACATCCGACAGTTTGACAATGAAATCTTCTAAAGCCGATGCTTAGATTGTAGATCACCCTTTATAGATTATATCGAACTGCCCTCTTTCTCATTTCATCAATCTTTCTGACGCGTTAGGCTTTTGTAATACTTACTTGAGTGGAACATTGGTCAGTACTTCGATACTTGACTTTGTAAATAAAGTCGTAGTTCCTACAACGCTACTACTAAGGCAAGGACCAACTTTTCCATATAATGATATGTAGCCATAGTACCTTGTAAGGCTTTACTCACACAATATACTGGCAATTGATGTTGCCCTTCTTATCTAACTAAAATAGAACTTATTGCTACCTTAGAAACTGGTAAATATAGGAATAATTTTTTCTCATTTAGTGGCTTGGCTAACAACGGACTTGTTTGTATTTTTTCAGTCCATTCAAATCTTTTTCCTCCTTTTAATGTCTTAAAAAAAAAAGTAAACATTTATATGTAGCTTGTAAAACAAATATGCTTGAGGCACGACCCTTCCTATAAGACTTTGTACCTCTTTATGTTTGTTGGAAATCACATTTCAATAAGGGCTCGAATTTTATGAGGGTTCGCCTTAATGCCTCATTGATTTACAATGAATCCTAAGAATTTTTCGGACATGACTCCGAAAGCACATTTCAGCGAGTTGAGTTTCATTCGATACTTCTGAAATATGTTAAAGGCTACTTCTAGATGTGTTAAATAGTTCTTGGCTCGAAGGCTTTTGACAAGGATATCATTGGTATGTACCTCCAATTTTTTGCCTATCTAATCTACAAACATTTTGTTACTAGTCTTTGATAAGTGGGGCCAACATTTTTCAATCAAAATGGCATTACTTTGTAAAAATATAATTCTTGATCCTTTACGAAGGCAGCATACTCTTCGTGTGGTGATACATGGAAATCTGATTATACCCTGAATAAGCATTCGTAAAACTTAACAATTTATCAACTAGCTTTTCAATGCTTCATATTTCCCCGAGCTCATTAATCGCCGATGCTTTATGTTAGGGTCAATTTTCAAGGAATTGCAAGTCACCCTAGGATCTATGCCCACCATATCTGCATTTTTCCAAGCAAACACATCAAGGTTCATTTAAAAAAATATATATATTCAATAGGTTTTTCATAGGTTCAGCCAACCCTTTGCCAATTTTTAGAACTTTAGTTACATCCTCTTGACTGGCGAAAAAAATTTCTAGTTATTCACCCACTGCAGGCACGGAAGTGCAGTTAGTTATGAGAGGGTCAATCGAGTCATGACCTCTATTTTATCCCCAAGGTTACCAGTTTCGACTATTGTATTACATGGTCTCTAGGAGCTCGTGAGACTCTCTCTCTTAGAACACTAAGATGACTTACTCACACGACTTCTTCATTATATCTTATGGAAGCTTCGTATCTATTATTGGAGAAGTTAACACGTAACTGGTGAACAAATATTGTTATGTTTGCTTATCTCATAGTAGGCTATCCAATGATTCTATTATAACCGGAATTTTTGTCCAAAACATAGAAATTAATAATTTTTGGTATGCTCCGGACTTGCCTAATTTCACTAAGAGATCGATCATCAACAGTCTTATATTCCCTTCAAGATTTCCCTTATCTTCTTTAGATTTCCCATGACATCTTTTCACGTTGTTGCTACAATCAGGATCGTTGTCAGGTTTTGATGATTTTCTAG
>CAIGRN010126592.1:0-11415 GCA_903798345.1 Fraxinus anomala
CTGCGCATGATTAAGTAAATTCCCAGCAGTGCTATGGCGGGAATAGAAACTTGTATTGGAGTTCAACGCGAGCCTACTAGAATTGTTGAAGGTGTAGTTGGTTTTCTTGCTGAATATCATTGTTGAGAATAAACTTGGCACTGACCCGCAATCTGGGGTTGCTGCTGAGATGCGTAGGCGGCGAATGTTGTCAAGGAGGGTCATAGTTTCTAGGGCGTGGGGATCATTTTCAGGAACTATAAAGGAATGATGATTACTGCAACGTCGAAATCAGTTTGCAAGTAATATGTCGAAATCGAAGAGAAGCTAATGGGGCTGCTCTTGTACTTGGAAAATTAGCTCTCTCCGCATTTCACTATAATGCCTGGCTCGATAGCGTCCGACAAGCATTTTAAATGTTCTTGCAGCTAACTATCATGAATAGTATTTGCTATTCTAAATTCTATGAGGAAAAAAAAAAAAAAAATCTCTATGATAACTCGTAGGAACACAAAAGAATTGTCAATTAGTTTCCACAAGTTGAGATGTTCATAACCTGGAAAAATAAATTTGAAGATTAAATTTATAAGATAGCTACAAAAACTGAAGTAACAAATAACTTATATCCTTGCTCATATTACAAACCATTTTAAAGCTACTCAACCCATACTTGGTTCTTCACAAGATGATCATAGGATAAGTACTAAACCATTCATGTCATAATAATTCAACAAAATATAGAAGCAAACAACTCAAGAATCCTGAAACCACACATAAATCCATATCAAGAAGAAAGCAAACCCAGAGAACCAATCTTTTATGGCAAAGATGATGATCAGGGCTGCGGTTTTTCAACGCGAATAGTTACTTTCATGCCTCTACGGCAGAATCCTTTTCCGCTAATGAAATAGTAAGTTTTTGTAACATTGAGAGGAACAACGTCCCTTCCAGCACCGGCGGTCCAGTTGTGAAGGGGGTGATTGGAATTGCAGTTCATGTAATCTCTCTTGTTTACCTCAAGTACATTCATGTGGTGCCTGTCATACACGAAGACTGAAACGAAAAGGCCAGTTATTAAATGCTAAACACGATGTACGCGCACGGAAAGAAAATAAGCTCAAAATTCTACACAACGTAAACTAGCAGACATGGCAAGATGGGTCAAAACTCAAAATAAATCTTTACATGAAGTGCAATAAGAAACATGTATTTAACTATAATTATCGTTGGCTGTGTGGAGAGGAGTATTCCTACATAATATAAAGGATTTCTTTATAGGGATGTTTCTATGAGAGACTCAAACTAGAAGGTGAGATATTACCTTTTTCCTTATGGTGAAAACCTGCGGCGGCGAATGGATATAACTCTTACGTCTGTGTAACGTTTTTAATTATGCTAATCATTTCTTTAGTAATCAAGATTAGGAATTAATTTGTAACAACTAGCACACTTTGGTCAATTTTGGCTAGTATTAACATTTTGCTCAACCAACATGTCGTTAGTGAGTTCATAATTGACCATGGATAGCCAAATGAAAGGTGAACTTAGTAATTGAAGAACCAATGTGCATGAGTTAGATAAAAGTCCGAAAGAATGAACTTATGGCTCAATAAAATGTATTGAATTTAAAAGAGAGAGGTCAGGGAATATGGGATGCCATTTTTCTTTTGTAAATTTCCTTTTTATCAAAGTGAATTATTGCAGCGACGAAAAAGAACGTAGTCTCACATTGAGGTGAACCTCTATAAAAATTTATGTGTTCTTGTATGTTTATTTTCTTACTGAGATTTTATTTCTCTTGATGGTATAAAATAATGTTTTCTAACTCAACAGAAGCTACTATTACATTTTGACAAATTCTAAAACTACTTTCAAGTGTGAAAAATTAAACAAACCAAAACTCAATAAACTATAAGCATGTTTGATATGTATTGAACCATCTCATCTAAAAGTTTAAACTGTTACACATAAAACTAACAGTAGAATTATTTCTACAAATCGGAGTTGCTTCTAGTGTTGTTCCATCAGTGAAAGTTGCTGAAATTGAAAGGGTACATTGGGTAGTAGAACTTATTTTATTGAAATCAAACCACTGCAAATTAAGCATTCGTTTGTCAAATTTATAAATAGTTTATGATCAGAGGGTAAAATGAATAACAGTGGAGGCTAACTTTGCAATTCTTCATCTTCCCTCATTTACAAGCAACAAAAACTAAGCTGTTTACATTATGTATCAATTAACTTACACAAGATACAAATTAACACTCTACTGCACTGCTAAAATTCCATACTGTAAATGTGGTTAAATTTCATAGACAAGGCATCTTTTTGACAAAACCAGCTGGAATAATCTTAAAATAAAAGCTCAAAAAGCATAGTTCTGAATATAAAAGCAAGAGAAAGAAAGAGCATACAGAGCCAATCGCCGAGATGGAAATGTTTGCCTTTAGTCCAAATGGCGTAGTTCACATTTGAAGTCCACCCCATGTTAGCTCAGACGATGAAACGCGTTGCAGACGCCTCCGTCGGCATCATCACCAGCACCGTGCATGTCAACACCAACGCCGCCGCAGGCCACCCTATGCTCCGCCGCAGCCCATCCATTTTTCGCAGTCTTTTGTAATCTGCTCTGAAAAACTAATGTCTCTTTTTAATGCGTTATACATGTGTTGACTTAAAATGTTATATTTTTGTCGTTTTCGTCCATATAAGCCAGGCTTGACACCTGGGAGTGTAAACTTTGGCCGGTTGACCAGCAAAAATATTTGCTTGTCCAAGTCACGAAATTCCCCTTTCGCTGTGGGGACGGAGGGACGGGAGACAGCTCCAGTGATTTTAATATTTTTCTCAACTTACATAGAGATTTTTTAATGTACATATAACATATATTTTGAATATAGATCTGACTTTGTTCATCTTTGGGTGATCAAGTTGACAAATTTCCGAATCTTATCTTGATTGCTTCACTACTAAAGAATAATGCTATTCATAATGATGACTACCTGTAGTCGTCTTATGTAATATATATGTGTCAGTTTGTTATTTGATATATTATCACATAGGAGTGACTATCAAAAGTCTTGTTTAAAAACAAAAGTTTACCTAATTAACCAAACATGCCCTATCATTTTTTTTTTCAAAAGTAGGACCTTTCCTCATTACCGAAAAGCACGAGAACCTTTGAAATAATGTTCATGACTTGAAATTATATTTTTAGTAGATTTTGATAAAAGTTGATGATATGTAAAATTGAAAAATCATGAATCTCATCAAATATATTATTAAAATTAATTATTATTCTTGACTTGAAACGTCAATTAAGTGATAATAAATTATTGGACCTATTAAATGAGATGCATGAATATTATTTAAAATGTCCAATCACTGAACGACACCTAGATGGATGAACATTGAAATATAATAAATAGCACTTTGTGTGCTATATCATAGCAAATCCAAATAGGTCCATTTTCTCGATTTTAAAAATATTATAGGCCAAAGCTTAAAAAAGTTCAATAATTAATTGTTAATCTCGTTAACAATACATCAGTTACTTATTTTATTGCAACCAGTCTATTTATTTATGGCCTTTTGCAGGTCCGCAGCCAAAAAACGTTCTTTTTTTTTTTAAAGAGAAAATAAAGAGGAATTCTCGAAGCCAGGTTTGCATGAGGGCTAGCCCGCTAGTTTTAGGCCGAAATTATTTTTGGGCCATAAAAAGATTGGCATCAAAAGTGATGGATTAGGCCCATGCATTTGTACACTGAAGGTCCAAGGACGGCCCAATGGTGACAATGCGAAAAGAGAAGAAAAACTGAGCCACAATGACAAGAAAAAGAGTGCAAAAATCCTTTTTGAGTTTCTACATTAACAAATTAAAAATAATATTATGTAGCATCAATCTACCGCATCCTACCATTGGTTAAATATGAAAAAAATAAAAAATAGAATATATCCACTACCATCTAGAGCACCCGTGGTGCTAAGTAAAATTCACAAATTAATCAAGAAAGTGAACAAATTATACTTACAACAATTAAGGTTCTCCCAAATAATTTTATTCAATAGCCAAATTTATAATTGAAGCTTCAAGTTGCACGCTGTCAGTTGTCTCAATATCAATATACAGATAAACAAACAAACAAACAAAGAGCAAAATAATTAATCTTGTTCGTCATATTGTCCAGTATTACTCAAGAAACATGCACTTCGGATTTATTCAATCAAGCCTTCTTAGTAAATACTGAACTTGCACTTCCTTTGTCAATGGCATGATCCAGTCCCCATATAGATCGGCAACTAGGATTGGATTAATTTTGTAAACTGGATCGGTTCCATCTACACCTACGCCTACAGTCAGGTCTTGCCCGTAAGTTCTGGTTTTCATTTCGACCCTTCTTTTGATTGCCTCTTCGACTGTTGGATATGTTAGCAAATCCATCAATTGGTTTTTGTCCTGAAGTATAACCATAAAGTAATCAGCATTGGTTTAAACTCGTTTTAGATAACAAGGCTAAATGCAAAGTGCATTTGGGCACGTAGGACTCGATATGATTGGTCATTGGACCGTATAATTTAACAAAATGTTAGCTATTTTCTTGCTTAATAGTCTCCATTACTATCCAATTCACCACGCGAAACATGCTTAAAGAGAATAAAAATGGATTTCAAATAAACATATGCAGATCAAGAATAACTAAAATCAATTTACTTGTGCTTTAATGGCAGCATTATAGACATCTGGGGAGGCTCGGTATTTTGCTTCTGCCACAAATTTACCATAATGTATTCTTTTCGACAGAACCTGCATGCAGGAACTCAGCATCAATACAAAGCAAAGTTGCGAAATCTATTAATTTTAAACAAGATCACCATTACTGTCGGTCAAAGGTTTCAAGTTCAAAGAGATTTACATGAAACGTGATTATCTTGGAAACTACAGGGTCCTCAAGTTATGTTTGAGTTTATTAAGAAGAATGAAATATACATTTGACATTCAGGTAACAGATTAACCCGTAGAGTTAGTCAGAATGGTACCTGCAAGCAAATTGTGTCACAAGTTGCGGCTGATCCGCAGTTACCATCGTCACCTTCTTTAACTAATCTGGGGAGAAGATTCCGGAAGTACATATCCCATATTTTGACATTTATATTTATTGAATCTGAGGCTGGATGTAAAACCTGTATGAATATCAGAATTTATATGTTGAGAAACGTTAAGCCAGATAAACATAAAAATGCCAATAGATAGGAAAGCTCATAACAATGAAAACATGCACATGCTCAAATCGGCTGTATCAAGTAGTACCTATCCTCACTTTGCCTACAACAGTTTATGTGCGACTTGTAAGCATAAATACATAAAATAATAATCTTTAATGTAAATGGAACAAAATGTATTCCAAACTACCAGTCAATTGATCCCGGGTTCTGATATTTTAGAAAGCAAACCATCCCGAATTACTCAGTTTTACCAGAGGTTGGCTGATAAACAAGTACCAAAAAAACTGAGGATACAAAGAACCAAAAGTGGTACACACATGATTAGGCCAAAGTTCTACAGCATGTAAAATGTACTTGCCTAGTTGACAGGTTCTACAGTTGTTGTTACTATGCAACAATTTCCACAGGGAAAACTCACTATTGATCCCTAGCTGCCCAAGTAGCAACTTGGTCGTCCAGTTTTTATTACAGTTGCACAGTTCCCAATGACATGAACTGTTCGAATACCTATCACATTGTCACGAATTCCTCACATGTCCAACTTAGTGAAGCTAGGTTTTCTTTTTCAACTTGGGACCTAATGTATAACTATAATACAAGGTAGAGAACCAATTTGCTACTCAGGCAATAGGTTGCCAACCAATGATGCAATTTTCCCCATGTGCTTATTTTCCATGCAATGTTTGTTAAGTTCTGTTGGTTGCCATTTTGGAACAAGCATTTGATTACATTGTCTTTGTTAGAGGGGAAAATGATAGAATTACTGATATAGATCACACATCTAATACTTTACCTGCGGGTATTTCAGAGGAGGCAACATTGGTTCAGGTAAATCATCAGGGAAGAAAGGATGCTCGTCCGGACTCTTGTATCTTCCAACCTGGGTTGAATATGCTTCAGAAAATGAATATGTTTTCACTTCTCAAAGGTTGAAATAAAGATTTATATACCTTAGCATGAAGTTTTTCAGTTTCTTTGACCATGTACTGAACCAAAGAACCATGGAATCCATCCATGGAAAAAGCATCAGGATTATATGTCTCCGCATTGTAGCAATATTGGGCTCTCTCGACAAGGCTGAATATAATGCTATCCTCTTGCCGAATTAATGAGTTTCGTATACCATCAAGAGTATAGCTCTCAGTCTCGTCTACCCTATTTTTCGGTGTCAATCTGAAAGGAAACGCAAGTAACTTAAGAACAAAGATGTACAAGAGAATTTTAAAAGTTACAAGATCTTCAAGAATGTCAGCAATGAAGCGGTCAAAGCTCTCAAAAATAGTGATAATGGCAAATTCTATCAAGAAACTAGGCATCCGGCACAACAGAAGAAGATATCGTTTTCATTATTCTATGCCTACAAAAATATTAAGAAAACAAAGTAGTCCAATGTTTCACCTTATTGGTCAAGGCGTATGAATATCATCTGCAAGTTCGTGCTGCAATGAGCTCGTCTACGATTAACAAGAAAAATCAATTTATTTGGGACTTTTGCTGGCATGAATCATAGTGTCAAATACTTGAGCAAATCCAAAGGTAATCAAATTTCTGCTAAATGTTTTGTGTCCTGATGTAAATGGAAATAGCTGCATAGTAGGTGTTTCAAATCATGGCATCAAACTCTTGGTGCTTTCTTTTCAGTGTTTACAGTTTGATTCTTAAGAAAAGCAATCATCGTATGATAAATCAGAACCCCTCACTATAAATTCACAGAGAAAAAGGAAAAGTTCAATTGCATAGTCAGAGGAACAAAAGAAACTCAATAAAGAAACAAGCATAATAGGTATCCTCACATTATAAGGAACCTAGAAATTGCAATTCTACAAATTAAACAATAAAAACTAAAAAGCAATCGCATGTCTACTCTAACTGCTTTTGAATAAAAACTATTTAGAAAATATAACTAAATCATGTTCATTTATTAATAAAACCGCAGTCGTAAAAACAATAATCAGAATTTAAGTTATTCTACCATAAAATTATTTAAAAATAAGCATTTATTAAGTTAATAATAAGCTAAAAACTTTTTTATTACCCTAGCACAAAACATGCACTTAAATTTCACAACTAGGGGTGTACATAGTCCATTTGGTTCTGGTTCCAAAAGAACCGAACCATAAACCAATGATTTTTTTTATAATGAAACCAAATGGTTTTTTCTAAGACATGGAAAACCGAACCGTTCGGTTCTGGTTCTGGTTCGGTTCTAGTTTTATTTCTTAAATTCTCAGACTTGCACCATATTCATAAGTTAGTAACATATATCTAAGTAAAAAATAAAAATAAAAAAATCAACCATTCAACAAGTTCAAATTATTAAACATCAAAATCACAAAAGTCCAAACTAACAAACAAAATATAGTCATAACTTGAATACACATATAAATTTTCATTCTCGTAGAAAAGATTGTTTAATAAATAATAGCAATGATTCACTAAATTAGTTGCAATAGTTTAATACTCTATGAATGTTTATTGGATTTTCCTCTATTTGTGAAGATCATAAATAATTCATCAAATAATTAAGATAAAAAAGATAGTTAAAAAGCTTTTTAAGTGCCTGATCAATTTCATTTTTAGATCTTGAAGGAGTTTCCTCCACTGACGTGATAAAATGCGGTGTCAGCGTGCCGCGACGTTATATAAATTGAGAAGGGGTGAAGGGAAAATGATTCAAATAAATACAAAATTAGAGTGTACATAATTAATGAACTGTCTCTAATTATCCAGAATCGATTAATGGGTTGTATTCAATTAATGGGTTGTCTCTAATTAATACAAAATTTAGGTCTCCACTAATTAATATATATAAAAAATAAAATTTAAAATTAAATTTGGTCCTGATTTTGGTTCTCTAGAATAAGAACCGAACCATAACCATAACCAAATAATTTTTTTGTTAGAACCGAACCGAATCGCTCGATTTGGTTTGGTTTAGTTTTATTTGATTTGATTTGGTTTGGACATTTTGTCTACCACTACACACAAATTCGATGAGAAATAACATGTAGACAGAATCAATTTAAAATTCCACAGATCAGAGAGGATTAAAACTACCCAATAAGACTAAGAGCTAAATACGAAATCTTTTTCATCACCATGGAACAAAATATGCACTAAGTGCATACAATTATGATAAGACATAACTAGACAGAATCCATTTGAAATTCCACAGAGCAGAGATGACTTCAACTACCCAATAAGACTAAGAGCTCAATTTGAAATTCAGAAAGGACAAAAAAAAATAGACTGTACCCAACGGAAATTGCAGAGGCTTGAATTAACTTAACACCCTGCTTAGGAAATCTTGAATTTTGACACCAAAAGCTGCTATTTTTGTGCCATATTTGGCGGGCAAAAGGGGTACTTAATCTTGAAATCTTGGAATTACTGGGGCTTACTACACCAGGAGAGGCGAATCCTAACAGCTTTGCCTCCATTTTTCAAGAAAACAAAAGGATTACAAACTGAGAGGGGGATCTAAAAATAAAAGCCCAGAAAAGTGCACAGAAATGTGAGTTTGGTGAAGGCGAAAAGAGTTTGATAGGAAAAGGATTACCAGTATCAGGTCCGTGTAAACCAAATTGCTGTGGGTTGGTGGCAAGGTTTAGTTGTTGACGTTTGGTAGGTAGAAAATGAGAACAGGAATCCACAAACGACACATTTGTGCCAGAAATGGATTGTGGGGAGAACGCTTTACGCCAGGTATATATAATAATTTATATAATGATTTATTAATTGATGAAGTGATTATATTTAATTTGATCAAAATCACGTCAATCAAATAACTTACTTAGGTTTAACACTTCATCATTATGTAAAATATTATGTAAATAATTATGTACAAAAAGTATTTTCGGGTAGAATTAAGTATTTGATAGAAGCAAATGCCAGAATGGATTACAGAAGCACAGGTGAATTGGTTGTATTGGCAGCCAAAAAATGTTTTTTTCTTTTCAAGGACAAATCAATGCTTGACACCTGAGCTTCTATTACGCAATCTTTCAACTCCTTCTATCAATGTAGAAAAACCCGGGTGGGGATTGGATTTTGATTGATTTAAAAATGGGAAATTTACAAGCATGTCAAATTCCGTGCTTATCAATTGAAATGTATCCAACTCTGATAACCATTATAAAATGGCCAAATTTGACATCAATATATCTATTATACCGAGAAGGAAAAACAAATTAAAAAAATATAAACGTGTCACACATATCGAGGCAATGGAGTTTTTTTCATGAGAAGCTAAAATAATATGCAAGTTATTACTCAGTGGTTCTATTTTTAACAAAATAACGGCATGTGACCTCACTGGGGTTGCAATCTCATTTTATGTGGCGCAAATGTAACATTAAATTATAAGTGTCACTAAATGATTAATTTAATTTCACATTTCATTTAATCTATCCTCTAACAAGACAAGTGTATTTTGGTTTAAATAATTACAGAATCAACATTAAACAAATTTTAAACATTTTTACAAATAATCATATAAAAGTGGACATTTCTTGCAATTTCCACGTTAATAATTTAATTGATTTACCTCAATAAAGCTATTTGTACAAACTTGAGTTACAAAAGTTGAGTTACAAAGTGTATTGGCAAAATTCAGACAGTTGATTTCAAATAATTTAAAAATCTATTTTTAAAATGATTGGTGTAAATGTTATTTTATCAATCAATTTTGTAATATAATTTCGTACATGTAGCATAACTCGATTTTCCTAATGTACTGTCTTGATGTGCAAAATTCCAGGGCATGAAATGACTTGTTATTCGAGTGCTCATTATTGGATGGGAATGTTGTTGCGAATAGGTGGCCAAGGACTGTCATAAGATGTGTGAAGTGGACCCGTGAACAATGAATTGTTAATGCAAAAGGTCAAAAGTGTGAATTATATGCACCATGATTTTTAAGTTCCAATTTTAAAAATCTAGTTTAGGATTTATTTAAAATCAAGTGATAATAATAATAATAATATAAATTAAGGATTCGTTTGATTACAATAGTGAAATTTAGATGGAAAGAAAATGAATTCCAGATAATTGAATTGCCTAGAATTGTTTCCTGAGAATTGTCAATTAATTATGTTTGATTAGTATAATTTTTCACATGGAAAATATTGAAGTTTTGGATCTTTTGATGTTTATTTGGCTTTGTTTTATATGAAAATTATCAATTAAATGGATAAAATTTGTTACAATTGGAGATAAAACTTGTTTCCATTGCCAAAAAAAAAAAAATTGTAGCCTGAAAAACCACATCCCACCAAATTGGTGGGAAATGATTTTCATTAAAACCATGGAATTGGAACCGTATAAGGCAAAAGTGGGAAAATGAATTGCTAAGAAAAATTTTTCAATCAAACATGACTTTTGATGGAAGGTGGAATTTCATTTCCAAATTCCATGAAAAAATTGTCAAATCAAACAGGGCCTAAGTTATATACTCACACCTTATCCTAAATTATTTTATTTCTCTTCTTCCTCTCACTTCTCCATTCTTCTCTTCATCTTCCTCTCCCATCTCTCTACCATCTTCCTTTCACAAGGACCATCGTTGCCATCGGAGACCACCTCCGAGCATTATTGTACAATGGGCTCTTTGCTGTTAGAGATGCTGCGAAGTGAAGCTGTGTGCAATAGCGATGACACCACTACGTGTGGCACTACACAACGTCGATGCAACGACAATCAACGTATTGACCTATGGTTGACGTCTCGTTTTGATTATCAAAAATAATTGTGTTTGTTTCTAACAAATTGATTTCGAGTGTGTATAGTGATTATTGCATATTAATAAAATTGGAGACACGAGATTCGAGACGATAACGATTTGCATACGACGATCGAATTAGAACTTAAAGATTCGCAAAAAACACAAATCAAGATACAACTCAAAGAGAACAAGAACNTTTATCGGAACTTAAATGTAAAGATATTAACTCATCGATTCTTAGCAAGTACATAAAGCTCAAACTATATTTCATAATTCATCACTTGTATAAAAAGTTTTAAAAATGACGATGATTTTGGAAAATGAATATTTTTTATATAGTAAACTAACTCCAAAATCTAGTCATTTCGATCAACCGAAAGTCCACCGGTCGACCGATCCGATCGACCGAAGTATCAACCGAAACTCCAACGGTTTGAATTCTACAACGGCTATATTCACACTTCGATCGATCGAAGTTGGTCAACCGAAAG
>CAIGRN010126597.1:0-14389 GCA_903798345.1 Fraxinus anomala
ATTTTCAAATTCAAAATTTGACAAGACAATTGCATATTTTTTTTAACGTAATTTTCACTGCGTCGCTTGCGTGCAGGTAGCTAGACAGCTAAATAGCTGCCTGCACACAGCTATGCCCAGCAGGCAGCTATATTTAGCTGCTTGCAGACAGTTTTTAAATTTTTTTTTTTTTTTAATTATAACACACGGGCCGGCCCAAGCTCTGGCCGACGCCCCAAATTGGGGCAAGGCTCAGGCTTTTTCCGAGCCGTCCGAGCCGACGAATTTTTTTGCCACCCCTAATTTTCATGTCAAAATAATAGTTTTAAATGCCTTTCACTTTTGGTGATATTTTTATACGAATTTTCACCATTTTCTACCAATATTTTTTTCTCTCCATTGCTAGAAATAAATTTGAAGATTTTATGAAAGTTACAAGAGGTTATGAAAAGTCGTGGGTTTGAATTTCAAATTACTCCGTCGAACCCTTTTGATATATTGTGGAGCTTGTCATCCCAAGTGAGCGACC
Organism: Fraxinus anomala; assembly: GCA_903798345.1. NCBI lineage: Eukaryota > Viridiplantae > Streptophyta > Magnoliopsida > Lamiales > Oleaceae > Fraxinus > Fraxinus anomala. The sequence continues at coordinate 509 of CAIGRN010126597.1, forward strand.
CATAATCCATAATTTTTAACAGCACCGAAACATGCTATTTAACAGTTTAATCTAGCAAATTCATATAAACAAAATCTTCTCATTCAAAAAAATAAAAAATTAACAACATTAAACCAGCAATATAATTAGATCCACAAGATTTTCCATACTAGTTACGCACGACAACGAGTAATTGCAGAACAACCCCTAGTATAAGGATTAACAGGCCCTCTAGCTCTAAAGCAGTTATGGGTATAATACGACCTCCCGGAGCGCGGCGGGCATGGAATTCTGTTAGCCGAAAGCGCGCCATACGAAATATAATACCTCATTCTGTGCCAAAACAAAGACCTCCTAGTCCCCATGTTATCTTCTTGTCGTTCTTCATCCATTTCTCCGAACTCGCCCTCGTAAAACGACATCCCCATTGGCCATTCCGGTGCTGCATCAGTCGTGAGTTTCAAGGTGGGTTCCTCGGACTGAGCTGAAACGTGTGCGATGAAAATGAGAAGAACGGAGCAAAAAACCAAGGGTTTTGTTGAAGAGTTCATTCTCTGGTAGTGTGAGAGAATGCTGAGAGAAAAATGACTCTATGAGATTGGTGTGTCTTTTTGAAGGGTGATAAGGCGTGTTACGGAGAGTGGGGACAAAAATCACATGCGGATGCAGTTTACAGCTTGCACTCCATCAATGTTTTGCTGCTTTTTTCTCGATATAAGGGTACGAATCAAAAGTACTTTTAAGTTGGAGCTGCAGATGCAGGTGAGTAGTGTTATTGAGGGGGGACAAAATTTTGGGAAAATTGCAGTTATGCATTGGCCATTGGGTAAATGATTCTCAGCCTATAAATTTTGAAGAGGATTTTGTCACTTTACGGAAGAAATTTAAGATATAGTGACATAATTGGAGACGATAATAAATGATTTGATGAAAAAATAAAATATATTTAAAATAATTTAATGATAAAATATCGTGTGATATTATGTTAAAAATTATATTAAGGCATCTCATACCTTAGTATGATTCTTTTAAAGATATATCCTCAAACTTGGTATATGTATTGGACTTTGTGTGAAGGAATTATGTCCAATATGACTTTAATTGCTGGTTTGGAAAAGCTTAAAAATTTGTTAAAAGATCAATAATTATAGCTCTACATATAAAATTATTTTATTAAAAAAATGTGAAGATTGATAGAATTTAAATCTACATTATAGTACTAAACATAATGGAGGTATGTGGGCTGTTCAATTAGTTCTTGACCTAATAAATGATTTAATGGGGAAGATGAGCTCAATTGTGAGAGGGCCGTCAAATTTTGTGTACATTTTTAATGTACACCAAGTTTGATCCAATGATTTATGTTAAGCCACGAGGCTCTAGGTCGTCTCCATGTGACAGCCAATTAAGCAAGTCAATCAGGCCCACATTCCACATCACCATCCCATCGGGTCAGGTAGGACTATAGTCAAGGTGATGCACCACTTCATTCGATGTACCTTGGTGGGCCAACCTTCCAAGGTCGAAGTGAGGTGTTATATCTCTTGCGAGAAGAAGCTCGAGGCGATTAGCCTCCAATTGATTAAGCACCATATTATATCATTTCTTTAAAGGAGATCTTTTGTACAAATCTTCCTATGATTGATTAATATGAAAACTTTGCGCATGCGTCTAAAATATCAAATTATTAATCTATATTTCAGAGATCAGTCTAGGCTTTAAAGTGGTGCTCGCCAAAGCATTAAATGCCTATCTGCCTAGAATTGATGGAGTGACACCTTGGAGAAAACCTCAGCCATCAGGAGAAAACCACGTCACTTAATTCAACGTTTATCATTTCTTATCTACTACTATAAAATCCACACATTATGTCATTATAGCTAATACAACTTTAGACTCTCAAAGCTAAGTTTGCTCTCAACTTATATTCATCTCATACCATCTCGAATTCGACCCTTCAACACTTAGTGACTCACTTATTTATCACGTTCCACACCCCCCTTCACTTATACATTGACTTACTTGACAGTCAAAGTGCACGCGATCGCTTCCCCCCACTTTGGCTAAGGCTATGCGTGACTTGCAACTTGTTTAAGTGTGTAGGAAAAAGGGTTACTTGGGCGTCAGAGGACCCGAGATTTGTTCAACCCTACTAAAAAGAGGTAAAAAAATTTACATCCAATGCAAAATTTAGAAAAAATATATAAGCTCCTCGACAATCATTTTTAATTTTTTTTCAAACTCATTTTCAATTACACATTGTCACAATAAAATATTATTCACGAAAATTTAAAACTTTTTCTTACTTTTAACCACATATTCTTCAAAAATTACTATTCAAAAACTCATTTTTCTCAAAAACTACTTTATATGGTGGTTGAACAATGACTAAATATGCCCCTAAGAGTGGTAAGATATTATAATGGGTGATTATTCACTCCACATCTCCTTCTTTTTCTTTTTTACATTTTAATTAAATTGAATTACATTAACCTTTATTCATTATTACATTTATATTTTTAACTTTTTTCTTCATCACATTATTGTTTTTAACATTTTATTAATCGGAAAATATTATCCTTAATTTTGATTTTCATCCAAAAATATTGTTAACGTGCTTTAAAATGAGAGTCAAACATTTAATTACATTTTTGAATTATTATTATTATTATTATTTGCTTATTTAAATATACAATGGGCAAATGAATTTTTTTTACTCTATCTTAAAGAAAGTTTTGAAGAGAAACCATAATCAAGAATAATTTATGCTAATTTGAAAGTAAGAATGCGATGAAAAAAATATGAGACATAAATGTGATAATTTGTAAAGATTATGAACATTCCATACAATTAAAATGTAGTATAATAATTTAAAAATTGGGGTGTGAATACATTTAACCTATGGGTGATTATATTACCGCCATAATAAATATTTGGTACACCACAATTTTCTTATTTACTTAAATAACTGCTAATATAATGATGTAAATATCCTATTTATTAATTACTAATTTATTTATTCATTTCATCACATCAATCTTACCCCCACAAAAGATATACGACTCCTCATCACTCTTTTTTAGTTCCCTCTTCGACCCATCCCACGTTTCTGGGGAGACTTTAGAAGACAAGTATAACTTCTCTCTCTCATAATCTCTCTTATTTTCTTGTATAATATCATTTATTTTCCAATCGAAAATTTGGGGTTTTTTTTCATGCAGAATGACAAATGTAAGTGGTCATCTAATGGAGACAGTGATTGATACGGGAAACTAGTAAATTTTATAGGGGGTTTGGCATTTTCCAGCCTTATATACAGTGCGATGAAGAAGCTGAAGGATACTAATGGAAACTGGTAGAAAAAAGAAGTGAGCTTTAATTTTTTGATGACAATTTATGCACTTTGACTGGGAGAAACAAGAAAGTGGTGAGGGAGAATGGGTTGGGGGAAGATGAGGAAACTGAGGAGTAATTTTGGGATGGAGAGTACAGTACCATACTTTAATTTTTTTAATTTTTAGTTTTTATTGGGCTAGGATGATAATTGTAAATTGTGGAAATTACAAGCAATCAGACTTTTAAACTTTCCAATTCAAAATTAAGATTTACAAGTCTTTTTTCAAAAATCAGAAGATAATTTAAATTTTAATAATTTAATTCTTTTAAAAAATAAAATTAAAACACAATGGGAACCCGATTTCAACTCCTAAATAACAAACTCTAAATGTACCTCCCCTATGCTTTTCTTTTTCTATACGAGTATATTCTATTTTATCCATCTCCCTACACACCCCTCTCTATTCCGACAGATTGATCAGCACTTGTAGCAGCGCCGCATTGAAGGTGGCTCTCCTCTTGAGCGGTCATGCGGAAGGTGGTGCGCATAGCGACAACTGACGCGAAGAGCGTTGAAACAGGTTTTTCTGGTTGTGTGGAAACAGTTGTTCGCGCAAAGGCCCCTGTCGACCGCCGAGCACCGCGACGACGCTCTTCACTATCCGTAGCAGCGCACAGATCTCATATTGCCGCTCTCAAATCGCCACTACAACTTCGGGATTCATATGGTTAAAGCAGAAAAAAGAGCAAGATGCACCAAGACCATCGTTGATTTCTGTTTTGCAACTGTTTTGGCGGTGACGGGGTGGTGGTGATTGTGGTGAATTCATATGGTTAAAGCAGAAAAAAGAGTAAGATGCACCAAGACCATCGTTGATTTGTGTTTTGCAATTGTTTTGGTGGTGACGGTGTGGTGGTGATTGTGGTGAGGTAGTGTTGATTTTGAGTGTTAGTTCATTTGAGATGGTGGACATGGTTTGGAGACGTTGCTAGATAGAAAATTTGGTGTTTGTGTTGGTGGTGGATGCATATTAAATCCCGCTACAGTTGATGATATTTGTGGTGCAGTGGTGTTTGCAAGTGGCTTTTGCGGTTGGTGTTTTGTGGTGGTTGTATAGTGATTTTGGATGGGAGCGATGATGTTAGGTTGCATTGTTGGTGGTTATGGTGGTGATAACGTTGTAGGTGATGGTGATGATGGTGGTCGCTGAGGCGGTGGTCACAAGTATTGGTGGTGGTTACAAATGATTTGATTGTTTGTGATTAATAAATTGGTTAATGTGTGATCAATAAATAATATGTGACCAATGAAATAGATAAATTATGACCAATAAATAATGTGTGATTCAAATTTTTGTTAATTTGTGACCGTTAATTTGATAATTTATGACCTAAACATAATTTGTGACCAACTAATTTGATATTTTGTGACAATAAAATGAGTTGTGACTTATAAAATTTATGATTTGTTACTAAAGAATAATATGTGACATATTAATTTGATAAATTTGTGACCATAAAATAATTTGTAACCTATAAAAATTTTAATTATGATCGAGAAATTATTTATAACCAATTAATTTGATAATTTGTGACAAAATTATATAAAATTATGACCTTATAGTTAATTAATAAAATATATTTTTAATTAATTATTTTAGAAATAAAATTTAATAAATATATGATTTTTGAAATTTTAAACCTTTTATCTTAGTTTTGAAATGAGTGATAGTTAAATTCTTACTTATGAATTTTTCTTGTAAATTTGTTGGGGTGTATCTATTGAAAACGTGTTTTAATTGTGGTGTGGTTATAATGTGATATAATGAGTAAAATGTGTGGTGGCAATATAATTGCCCTTAACCTATTATAATATCCATTTTGGCTTGGACTATAACACCCTTACTGTTTGAACCCAATTTACATTCTAAAACCAAAAAATAAAAAATAAAATAAAATAAAAAATCCTAACCCCATCTCTATTGTGAAACCAAATCTTGAAACTCACCTCATCGAACCGAAAACATAAGAAACTAGTGGTCATAATTTCTCCGATGAAGATTTGTTGTTGTCACTTCAAAATGAGCTTACATTTCATTGACGATGTTACGCTTCGCCACTAAGGTTCCCACATGGCTCAGTCGACCCCTCGAAACCCTTTCGTCGAAATCACGTGGCATCCTACATGGAGCGCATAGAACCTACTAGAGTCCACTAAATCTGAAAAATCGAAGCGATTTCAAGGAATGGACCTGCTGAAGCCCCTTTTATCGAAGTGGCGAGGCTCAATGAAGTAACATTCGAAACTCAACTAAGACTGGGACGATCCACATTTGAAGATCTTGAATTTATGAAATCCTTTCGAAATGATTGATTGGACAAAAAGGTCAAAGTCTTTTCAATATAGGTTATGGGGTGGCTACCCCTTTTGGGGACATTTAATGCGCCACAGGTTAGTGAAATCAAAATTGATACTTAAGATAGATGTGTCGATTAAGGAAATAAGACCACATGTTCCCCCCATCTCATGGATACTATTTCACATGTAACACTATGAATACCCTCCCCTCTCCCCAATTTGTGTCATTGTGGGGGTAATGCAATTGCAAGCCACACATTCTCTCTCTCTCTCTCTCTCTCTCTCTCTCTCTCTCTCTCTCACATTTAATGTATGATGTGTGATCTTGATCTTTGGTTCATTATCGTGTAATTTAGCTCATATATTTTGTTGGAGCTCTAACATATTTGTCCAGTATTATAAAGATTTTTCCACGTTCAAATTCGAGATATTATTGATTGACAATGTGTTCATACATGTTGGAATTAGCTTGATAAAACACGAATGTGCCCGATATCTATTGTCCACGTAAACGGTGCAAAAAAAGAGGTCAACAGACGAGGTAGAAAATATTGTCGAATAAGAGATGAGTTACGTGAAGTATCTCTTTGTCAATTCTTCTCGTACTAAAAAAATGATTGGATAAATATCACTTGAACCTAATCTCCAGTTTTGTGTATATAAAATGCTCCATGTACATTATTTGTTGGACAAGTGTTGGGCACTTAAATACGTAGTAGATGTTGGTTTTTCATTATGTTTCTTATTGTTAGATTTTTTTGCGACTTTGCATGTTCATGTTTTCATGAATCGAATTTCTAGGATAACAAATGTCGAAAATGTATGAGTTAATATGTCGAGATTATAATTGGTAGTTCGATATTGTGGTTGAACTTTGAATCTAAAATGTAGAACTTCTCAAGAGACGAGAGAATTTCAAGTTGTACATAATCTCTAATTTAACGGTGAACTTGTGGGTCTTCACTGAATAAATATCGAAATTTTGTAGACATTTGGCAAATTAGTAAGTCCAATCTTGAGTTTGCTATGTAAAATCTCAAGTTTTCTATGTAAAAGTCGAGTATAAAAGTGCAAATATTAAGTTTTCTATACAAATCTCAAGTTAACCCGGCAACTCTCAAGTTTATTCGACCGCCTAACTTCAAACGTGCATAGTATTTTATCAACAATTCTGAATTGCACTTCATTTTTTAGTCGAACTCTGAATTTAGTTATCTTTCTATCGGTATATTATTTGTCCTATTGAGATCTCAGTGAAAAAAGTCGAGCACTAATTTCATCATGCACTCCGTGTATAGGTTTCTCATTTTTCCTTTTTTTTTTTTCGCCCTTTTATGCCCAAATTCTCTTCTCTTTGCACCAATCATCTTCAAACTCAGGATTTTGCCTTTAAAAGCAATATATACACTACATTAAAATTTGCTAAATCCATTGATATTAAGTATATTTATAACATAGATAAGCAAATACACTTATCACCTAACTTCTTGGAAACTTTGAAATTTAAGGGGTTTATTCATAACAAACTTTCTGAGAAATTTGGAACTTTGCCAACAACTTGACACTTAATTGTAAACAAAGTGTTGAAAGAGTGTATACCTCAAAACACTATTAAATTGGTGCTACTTTTGAAAGTTGCCTTAGCTAATTATTTGGATTATGGATGGCCTACGTGATAACCTCCAAATGGCTCATTGATTTTGAAAAAGATTGTGCTAGTTGAGAAGAGTTATAAACCATCTGATCAAATGGATGACTGAGATTTATTCTTGAATTAATTGAGTCATTTATCTGGTTGGACGGTTCACTGTAGTCTAAATTTGATTTTGGTGGTCTCTTAGTTTCTTCTCTCTAGTGGTTTTTCATATAAGGGAGATTTTTCTTCTTTTTCTTCTTCTTATTCCATTTTTGGTTAAAAATCTTCTTTGTTTTTGTGATTAATTCTGGAAAACGATCATGCTACAGTAACTCTAGGCTTGGTGTGTCTGTGTTGTTCTACATTTAAGTTAAGATTGGTCAGGGTTGATTGTTGTAAAGGATTTGTGTCTATGTTTTGTAGATCCATACGTATCCATGATCAAAATAGAGTTTTTCAGTGGTTTGATGTACGCTATACTTTTTCTTGGAAGACAGATTTGCACTAGTGGAATAGGCTACAGTCCTTAAGCCCCTTAGACTAAGCCAATTGGCTGAACTGGGCTAACAATCTTTGATGTTCTTACGTTTATTTTTTATTACGTTTCTGTGGTTGTGGTTTATTATTGTTTTGACCAATTATTTCATCAAGAAATCCCTACAAAACTGGTATTAGAGCCATTCGGATTCCTGCGTGTGCAATTTTTTTTAAAATAATTTTTTTTGGGTTAAACTGTAAGGGATCTATCGATTTTTCTTTAATATCTGTAAAATTGATTACTGATTAACTTTTCCTTTGGTGATATTAGCATTCGATTGTTTGGTGGTACACCAACTGTACTGATCTCCGGTGATTGGATGGATTCTTGGTTCCTAATTATGGTTCTCTAGGTTCTTCTTTACTGTTTTACAATAGTATTTGGTGAGAACGTTTCACAACCTCTAGCAAGTTTCTAATTGAGTTATGCATGATAGATAATATATATGCACGAGATATTTCCTGTATAGAAATTAGGTTGATTTGTATATGTATTTTTATTTTTGTTGGCATGTTATATCTCTGAAATTCTTGACTATATTGTGCAATTTTTGACATAGAATTGTTATCATTGATACTGATACAATTCTTAAACAAATATTATTGACTTCTACTTCAATTTTCGTATCACAGTAACTATTTTAAATTGAAAATTTTTCTTCAAAACTTTTTGTGCCTTATAGTTATCAGCAATTTAAGATCATACCATGCCCATGAATACAAGCCACCCTTTTATAGAATCTGTAATGAGTTCGAATGTCGAATTATCATAATTCGATGGAAATGGGGATTACTCAATATAGATGCAGAAAATGAGGGCTATTTTGGTAAATCTTTTGATAATCCTGAAACTTTTACTGATGAACTTAAAGCTAAACCTATTGAAACTGAAGAGATGAATGAAATTGCATATTATTCAATAATTTTGCACTTATCTGATAATATTATTAGATAAGTAGATGAAGTAAAAATTGCTAAAGCTTTATGGACTGCATTTGACACCATGTTTTCGACTAAAACTTTGCCGAACAAAATTTATCTTTTGGAAAAGGTGTTTAGTTTCAGAATGGACCCTAGAAAGGATTAAGAAATGAAATTGAGCGACTTTAGCATTATTGTTAAGAGTCTAGCACACAATGAAAATAATTTGATGATGAAGACATTGCTGTGATTTTGTTGAATTCATGGATTGAATCTCATAGAGATGTTAAGAATGCTATAAAATACTCAATGGATAAATTGACGCAAGCTATAGTGATAGATGCCTTGAGAGCCAGATAGTTAGATGTTATGAAAGAATCTAGATCCAACTCTAGAGAGGAGAGTATGTTTGTTAGAAGAATACCTGAAAAGAGAGAAAATACTTTTCAACATAAAATGATGAAAGGGAAATAAAAAAGAAGATCAAAATCTAAAGACAATAGTAATAAAAAGTGCTATCACTGTGGAAAATTATGGCACTTTAAGAATGATTGTTTTGATTGGAAAAAGAAACAAAAAGATCAGAATAATCGGGAACTAAACAATGCTACTGCAGGATTTGAACTAGATAGCATGCACATGATGACTGTAACTAGTGATGAAACTAATAAGGATTGGATATTAGATTCTGGATGTACCTTTCATATGAGTCCCATAAAATCTTGGTTTTATAACTATAAGGATGTAGAACTTAGAAAAGTTTATATGGGATATAATAATTCTCAGACTGTAATTGGGATTAGTGACATTGCCATTAAAATTCATGATGGCATTATAAGACTAATCAGAAATGTCAGATATGTCCCTAATCTCAAAGGAAACCTTATCTCCTTAGGGATTCTTGAAGATGAGGGACATGTTTTTAAATCTGACAATCAGGTTCTCAAAATTATGAAAAGTTCTTTAATTGTTATGAAATGACCAAAGAGAAATGGATTGTACTACCTTGAAGGCAATACAATCCCTATGCCAAATCCCAATCTATTTACCATTATTGAAAACAAATATGAGCTATGGCATAATAGGATGGGTCATATTGGTAACAAAGGATTAAAATATCTAAATAACCAAAAACTGCTTGGAAAAGATGACATTGAATCTTTAAGTTTTTGTGATCTGTGTGTTTAGTAAATCTCATAGAGTGAGTTTTGAAGTTAGTTTCCATAGTACAAGTAGACCTTTATATTACGTTCATGCAGAATTATGGGGGCCTGAGAAACATCCCACCTTTGGAGGAAATAAGTATTTCTCGTCTTTTGTTGATGATTATTCCAGAAAGGTTTGGGTTTACCCTTTAAAGGCTAAATCTAAAACTTTTCAGAAATTTAGAACTTGGTTTAAAAGGATAGAGAACCAATTAGATAAAAAGTTAAAAACTCTAAGAACTGATAATGGACTTGAGTTTTGCAACTTTGAATTTGACAATTATTGCAAGAAAAATGGAACAATGAGACATAAAACAGTTTGACTAACACCTCAATAAATAAAATGAGGTAGCAGAGAAGATGAACATGACCCTGATTAACAAGGTTAGATGTATGCTAATTAGCTCAAGATTAGCTAAAGGTTTCTGGGGAGAGGCAGACAATACTGTTGCTTATCTGATTAATAAATCTCCATCCAGTTATGTAAACTTCAAAACTCCACAAGATCTGTGGACTGGAAGACCACCAAGTCCAACACACATAAAGGTCTTTGGATGTGCTGCTTATGCACATCAATCTGAGGGAAAAGTAGAATCTAGAGCCATTAAATGTGTGATGTTAGGTTAACTTGAAGGGGTAAAATGGTATAGGTTATGGGTTTGAGTGTACAAGACATTACGATTATTAATAGTGGAGATGTACTCTTTAATGAAACTGAAATGCCATGCGTAAAACATAATAATGATAAGTTTGTTGAACCTAAAAATGATAAGGGTGTTTAGAGTGAGGTGAAGTTAACCAAGTTCAACCTATATCGATCTGTAGAAAATGAAACTGAAACTCCTCTGGTTGAGCAACATGAACCTGTTGAGGTGAATGAACCTCAAAGTGAAAATGAAACTGTTGAGCCTAACCTTCCAACTGATAATACCTCAATTCAAGATTACCAATTACAATAGATGGGGAAAGGAGGGAAATAAGACCTAACCTTAGATATGAATCTCAAAGCTTGACTAATTTTGCTTTGGTTTTAGGTAAAGCCATTAAACATTCTGAACCCGTTTCTTTTGAAGAAGTTGTGAATCCAAAATCTGAAAATTGGAAAAAGGTTATGGTAGAAGAGATGAAATCTTTAATGGAGAATAAAACTTGGAAGTTGGTTAACAAATCTAAGGATCATAGGATAGTACAATGTAAATGGATTTACAAACTTAAATAAGGAAATAATCATAGTGATCCTCCAAGATATAAGGCCATATTGGTGGCCAAAGTATTTACTCGAAAGAAGGGGTTTGATTACAATGAGACAAGACTATTAGACCGATTCTTGCATTGATCGTTCGGTTCAATTGGGAACTAGAACAACTTGATGTTAAGACTGCATTCCTACACGGGGAATTGGAAGAGAGCTGGAAAGATCACTGTATGGATTTAAACAAAGTCCTAGATAGTGGTAAATTTTTTTTTCATATGTACTTAAGATATGCTTTAAACAAGTGATTATGATGCTTCCTTATATTATAATAACTCAAAGAAGGGCTGAGAGGTTCACTTGCTTCTTTATGTTGATGACATGCTTCTAACTAATTCTAGCAAATCTGAAATCATAATAATGAAAAATCTTTTAAAATCTAAGTTTGATATGAAGGTCTAGGGAGTGCTAAAAAGATTCTGGGAATGATTATAAGGAGAGATAGGCCTGAAAACGAGTTAGTTGTTTCTTAGGAGACCTATTTGAACAAAGTTATAACTAAGTTTGTTATGAAGGATCAAAATCTGTAAGTGTTCCCTTAGCTGCTCACATGAATCTTTTGAGTGCACACTCTCCTAAAATAGGGGAAGAATTAAAGGAGTTGAGAAACATAATGCTATAGATTCTGTTATGTTCTCCATGAATACAATCAGACCCGATTTAGCTTATGCAATTAGTTTTTTGAGCAAATTTATGTCCAACCCTGGTAAGCTCCATTTGGTAGGTTTGAAATGACTGTTAAGATACATTTTTGGTACATTAAATCTTGGACTTGTGTATGAAAAATGACTGATAAGCTAATATTAAAAGATTATGTGGATGTTGATTTTGTTGGTGATAAAGTTAAAAGAAAATTAGCCACGGCTTACTTTTTTACACTTGGTGACAATTGCATAACTTCGAAATTTCAATTGCAGTCAATGGTAACATTATCCAGTATTGAAACTGAATATGTTGGCATTATTGAGGTTGTAAAAGAACGCATCTGGTTAAAAGGAATTTTAAATAAATTGAACTTTCTTCATGATACTCCCATTATCTTTGTTGATAGTCATAGTGCACTTTTGCTTAGCAAACATTCTGTTTATCATGAAAAATAAAAACATATTGAGATTAAGTATCATTTTATTAGAGAAAAAATATCTACATGTGAAGTTAATTTGTTTAAAATTCATATTGATAAAAATTCCTCAGACATGGGGACAAAAGTTTAACTATTGTAAATTTAAATCATGTTTGTCTATACTGCATAATGACACAGGTTAAATTTTTGCAGGTATTGGGTGATGATGATGGACTGTTTTTCCATGTGCAATTCAGCAACCAGAGAGAGTTAAGTGTTATTGAGAACCAATGTGAAGAATTGAGGGAGTGTTTTTCTCAAAACATTATTAAATTGGTGCTATTTTTTAAAGTTGCCTTAACTGATTATTTGGATTATGGATGGCCTACGTGGCAACCTCCAAATGGTTCATTGGCTTTGACAAGGATTGTGCTAGTTGAGAAGGGTTATAAACCGTCTTATCAAATGGATGACTGAGATTTATTTTTGGATTAATTGATTCATTTATTTGGCTAGACGGTTCGCTGTAGCCTGACTTTGATTTCGGTGGTCTCTTCAGTTTCTTCTCTCTAGTGGTTTTTCATCCAAGGGAGATTTTTCTTCTTCTTCTTCTTCTTTTTCTTCTTTCATTTTTGGTTAAAAATATTCTCTATTTTTGTGATTAATCCTGGAAAACCATCTTGCTATAGTAACTCTAGACTTGGTGTGTCTGTGTTGTTCTACGTTTAAGTCAAGACTGGTTAGGTTTGATTGTTTTAAACGATTTGCGTCTTGGTTTTGTAGATCCATACCGATCGATGATCAAAACAGAGTTTCTGAATGGTTTGATGTACACTATACTCTCTCTTGGAAGGCAGATTTTCAGTACTGAAACGGGCTACAGTCCTTGAGCCCCCCAGACTAAGCCGATTGGCTGAATTGGGTAAACAATCTTTGGTGTTCTTACGTTTATTTTTTATTACGTTTGCGTGATTGTGGTTTATTATTGTTTAGACCAATTACTTCATCAGGAAATCCCTACAGTACAGTAACACGTCATTCTTGAAACTCAAATTTCTGACTTGTAGACACGCAAATCCTGTGAAATTAGAGAGTTAGCGTCAACTCGTTATTGATAGAAATGAAATTTTATAGTTAATTGAACTTATTATAAATGTCGAGTTACAAGGTAAAATGTTTTTACTTTGAATTTTTCAAATATATATTAGATTTGATAATTCAACAATGTCAACTCGAGATTTCAATTTCTACTTATCCAATTTGAGTTCACAAGTCCGTAGTTTTCAAATTGACCTTTCCAGTTCTCAAATCAAAATTTGATTTTTCAGATAAGCTACCCGTTTTTAATCTACAAACCACATTGGAGTAGATCTTCAGTTTATTATATATTAGCAAATGTTTAAAGTGATGTTGCACTTACAAAGTTTCTACGAGAAGCTATTACTTTTTTATGGAGATTTATACATCAACGTTGTGTGCTAGATGTTGGAAATTTGGTTTAAATTAGTTGGTTTGATCAATTATTTAAGTGGGTCTCATTACTTGGATAAAAGATTTATTTGACCGAGTGTATTCTACTCCATGAGTAGATTA
>CAIGRN010126599.1:0-14988 GCA_903798345.1 Fraxinus anomala
GTTACTTCTGAAGATGAAATCAATGTTTTGATTGAATTGAACCAAGTTCGCACGACTACTGCTATTTGCATAACTTTAGTGAAGAATTAAAATAAGCAATTTAATTATAATAGAATATTTAACGACAATAAATAAAAACATATTTATTAGTTATAAATAATAAACTATTAATAATATTACACATCCGTTGAATTGTTATGTAGAAAAATCCGACTTGTACAAAATCGACGAGTATGCCCTGTTGCGCCGCACTTACTAGGTTGGGAAAATTCTCCAGTGGATGGTATTCTAGACGTACGTCTACGTTCCAGAGCACGTGGTCGGACTTGAGTCGCAACAAATTATTAAGTGGGAGAATATGGTCGAGAACTTCCCACTCGGCTTCATTTAGTAGAGGAAATACTGTTTCGACTTAATCTGCTCTTCAATAATCAGCCATGTAATAATTACTGCATAAGGTGTGTGGTGGAAATTCTCAATGTATAGCCACTGCCATTGCATGCGTACATGGAAAACTCTCCAACTGAAACTTTCTACACTTGCATGTGTTATCATTCAAGTCCACGATATATCCGATATTACTTCCACATCTCACGAAGAAGCGAAATTGATCCAGTGGTTCCACCCATACCTTTCGTGCTGCCACCTCTACAGTCTTGAAGAGTTTATCTTCCTGAGTCGGAGTTAGGACACTTGTGGAACTCCTTGATTCTTCACGTCGGTTATGAAACCACTGCTGCAGCTTGTTATGAATTTGCTCAATTATTGCGAAAATTGGTAACTCTCGGTCCTTCTTGAATAATGCGTTGAGCGACTCAGCATTGTTCGACGTCATCACGTTGAATCGACGTCCTGAAAAATACGATCGTGCCAAATGTTCGATCCCCATCTCTGTTAGACGAACCAATGCAGCATGTGATTTACATTCTATTTCAGTCGTGAACTTTTCAAACTCTTCAAAACTGTAAGCATTTGCAGCTCTCCTAAACAATGCAACGATGCCACTGCCCCGATACTTCGTCTTGAGGTTGCCCTGTATATGGTACATACAATAACTGTGATGTACCTCGGGAAAGACTTCGGCGATATCATTTATTATTGACTGCCCCCGGTCAGTTATGAAAGCAAGGTTCTTGACGTCCCCAATTACTTTCCTCACCTTCGTGAAGAACCAACGCATCGCTAGATTATTCTCTCCATCGACTATGCCGAACGCAATAGGGTAAATTTGGATGTTGGGATATTGACACGTAGAAATAATCAACTTGCCTTCGTATCTAGCCTTAAGGGTTGTACCGTCGACTAAAATTACGGGTCGCATTGCATTTCGAAATCCTCGAATGCACTGTCCAAAGGCTATGAAGAAATACTTGAAGCGATTACCGTCCTCCGTATCAATATAAAATGTCGATCCAGGATTATTTTTCCCCATGTTGTGGCAATATCTGGCCAACTTAGTGTAACTTTCCTCGGCCGAACCCATTAAGTCCTCTAATGCCCATTCTTTGACCTTCCAGACCTTCTGATAGCTCATAACCACCCCGTACTCTCGACGGACGTCGTTCATGATGTCCAAAGATCTTTAGATCATTCGTGGGTCCTGAAACTTGTGCATTATTTGTCGAGCAATGAACCATGCTCGGGCCTGCCTGTAATCATTTCGACGAATACTCATTTCGCAAATATGTTCCCGTTCATACTTACAAATTACAAAGAATTCATTTGTATCCATTTTCATCGCTCGTAAATGCCAATGGCAATTGCTGTCAATGCAGATAATTGTGTACGTTGACTTGTTCGATTTTTTTCACTTTAAACTCAAAATTATGTTTCAAAATAATTCGGTGCACAGCTTCCTGCAATCTTTCTTCATATCAAACAGTTGCTCGATATATGAATCTTCATCATCAGAAACTACACGGAACAATTAGAGGTCCGGGTACTCGTTTCAAGTTGTGGACCCGACTCATCTCTCCGACGGGATAAAGCAATCAAATCCTCATTTGTAAATTCATTTTCATTCTCGTTGTCTTGAACTATCGAGGGAATTCTGTGCGTAACGGTGAAATCATAGTGAGGAACAACTGTATCGAGAATAATCACATCATCCCCACGAGTTATCTCCACTGCGTGACAAAAATCATTCACATTACAATCTCCTCCATCGAGATCTTCGTGTTCACTATCGGGGACATTTTTCTTCACTAAAGTTACATAAATAGAAGTAATCATGCGAACTTGGTTCAATTCAATTAAAACCTTACTTTCATCTTCACAAGTAACATTTACAAGTGAAATTGGAATGTACATATGCTCGTTGTTGAATAGAAATCTCAATTCCACGTCGTACTGAGAGGTATCGACGTTGAGTTTGTTTTGTATCTCAAAGTACATTTGTGCATATGATCTACTCGATGTCATCATAATTACAATTGTGCGACGTATTTTACCTGTCCATTTTCAGAGCCATCGACCATTTTCATTAATTTCAAATTAACCAAAGTAACAGACCTGGACTACAGCTGATTCCATACTTGCATTAGGGAAACATAATTTGTTAAAAAAATTATAATTAGGTAAAAGGAAGATAAAACTGTCGTCCAAACGTCTGGGCTAACCGGATCTGCCCGGCCGTGTGTCTAGGTGGCCCGGATCCGACCGACCCTGACGTCCGGAGCCGGACGGCCAGATCTGTCCGTCCGGGCTAGATCAATCGTCGGGCCGTCTGGATCCGTCCGGTCCGGACGTTCGGGCCGGATGTTGTTTCAACGTCCAAATGAATTTTTTTCTCGTTTTTGTTAAAAAAAATTATATATTCGTTTAAGATCGTAAATTTTTTATCCGCCTATGTCGAAATAAGATTTAAAGATTAAAATAATGTACTAATTTAACCAAAACGATATTAAAAATACGTAAATATACTTATCGATTCTAAGTGATGGACGTGAATAATATTTTCTTATTGAGCGTTTGATAAATTTATCTGTTTTCAAGTTTGAAGCAGATGAAAAATGAAATAGATTTTATCTGTGTTGGAGTAAACAGATAAAGAAAGTGATTTGATTTTGAAATTTTAAGTGGAAATTGTTTGGAATTCGTTGTAACTTANTTGAAGCAGATGAAAAATGAAATAGATTTTATCTGTGTTGGAGTAAACAGATAAAGAAAGTGATTTGATTTTGAAATTTTAAGTGGAAATTGTTTGGAATTCGTTGTAACTTAAAAAGGTTATTATTGTCTTTTAAGCAATACCATATTTTTGTAATTGTATAACATGTTTAAGGGTAATTTTATCTTTTACGCATTGGAAGGCCAATGTGGTGAATGTTTGAAAATTTTGGTAAAAGTGAAAATTGGCATTGTTGACTTGGCTCATTTGAAAAGTACCCCATTTCTCCACCTCCTAGCTCCTATTGTACGATTTGCGAAGCGAAGCAGTACTCAAGGAGCTACTGCCGACAGGCGACAACGTTGAGTCGCCGTTGATAGACTCTCGAACGGTTGGACCTCCTGTGACTGCCTTTCTCCTTGAATCATTCTTTCTCTCTCTCTCTCTCTCCCTTGTATTTGTTTTGGATTTTGTTATTGTTCTGTCATCTGTGTTCACACTTCACATATTTTTGAGTTATGATTTATATTATATGAGTTAATTGATAGAGTATGAGAATTGTGATTTATGATAAAATAATTTATGTTGTATAAGTTATGAGTTAATTTATCATTTATGAGTTTTAATTTCTGATTTGAGAATTTGTGTTTAGGAAATTAGGATAAGTGAAAAAAATTAATTGAGAAGATGTCGAGCTCAATTCAACCATGTCTACTCTGTTTTTGAATCAATTTTAATTGAAAAATAAATTGGAAGATGATTGGCGATGTTCAAATTGTAATTGAAAGGAGGTGTTTAAATTACAAGCAGGGGCTTGGGCTTATTAATATCAAGCTATCATCTACATAAGCCATAAAATGTAGACCAAGAAGGAAAAAAAGTACTGCTCTATTATTGACTGAAAAAATCCAACTACTTGATACAAACTAAGCTGCTGCTCCACCCAGCAATGAAGCTCGAGCAATTTCTAATGACTCATCAACTGAAGATGCATTCTGAAGTTTAGCTTTGTCGACTGCATGCTAGCTCCTTGCTAGTTTACAATAATATCATAAGAAAATGGTTTGATTATAAGTGCTATAAGTCAATTTTGTTATGCAATATTGAACATGATTCGCCAATATAATGAACAAGATTTTAACGTCTTTTTCGTCCTTTTTTTTGCCAATTATCCAATCTCCCTACCAAACATGCTATAAGTACAGTAATTAGTTTACATTCCAATGTTCCATGACAATAAAACTCAATGCAACATGCATTCTAATGTGCTCATTCCAAGGCATTTATTTTGTTGGACATCTCATTTTCATGTCGTCTCAATCATTTTATACAACATATGTCTTCTATTCTCAAGCTCCCGCCCGGACATCTCAAAGCAAAGAATCTCAAACTTCTCTCAAGTTTGTCTAGAGAGACAGTCATCAATATTTATATCTCTAATTTGTCTACAAATATAATCTCGTTACTTTAGATCTTAGTGTTAACAATGAATTGAACAAAATGTAGAAAATGATTAGCAACCCAAAATTTGTTGGGAATAAGGCTTAGTTTTTCGTCCTTGGAATTTTCTTCAATTACAAATTTGTTGGGCATTCTCTGCTATGAATCTAATCAAAAGTGACTTGTGCAACAAAATGAGAAATCACTGGTTGAATGACAATTGAGCGGTTTATATGAAAAAAAAAAAAGATTTTTGGAAAAATGAGAATGAGGCAATAGTGCAACGTTTTCAAAATATGAGACCCCGTAGAATGCAATTGTTTAAATTTACAGTCACAGAGTAAGGTTGTATCGTGTTTTTTTTTAAGTGTTAGGTTTTTGATGTAATTGACAATCTATGATCAAATGGGACTAGATTTAATGTGTTGTTAAAGTTAAGGAGTAAGTTGCAAATATTATAAATTGTGTTGTATTAAATCTAAGGTTCGATAATTGAAAGAAGGAAAAAACGGCACCTTAATTTCGCTAGACTGTCGCCATGACTTTGCTCGAAGAGCAGAAACAAAAACATTGTCCCTAGCCTATCGCATGGCTTTCGTTCGAGCAACACATCGTCGCTTGCCTGTCGCCCAACTTTCTCTCAAGCGACAAGGTTATCCGGAGAATTTTAATTCTTTTTTAGGGCTTTTTATCCGACACATTCATTCCTAAACCTACAGTATAAAGACCAGATAGTCTTTGAACGTCTTTTCTTAAGGTTGAACATTGATAAAACATATTCTCTCCATCCATAGCTTTCAACCTTCATTATTTGTTGTGTCCAGCACATTGAAAAAATTAAACCTACAATCCAAATACCAAATTATTACTTCCTACACATCTGTCAGAGTGCTGAAAATTAAGAGAATGTGACTAGAGTTCCAGGTATTGGGGAACACGGAGTTCTTCATTGATCCACGGGAATTAGGCGAATCCATAAAGCCAGGAGTTGGTGCAGGAGCACGCAATCCAGGAGGGCTTTGAAAACAGCAGTTGAGAATTGGTGCAGGATCACGCAATCCAAGAGAGATGTGGGAATTGCGGTCAGGAGGTCAGAAAGTACTAGTGGTAGTCGAGTGTGGCGGACTGTAAGTTTTAATTCGTTTATAGTGAATTGTTGATTGGCAAAGTGCTCGGAGTTTTTATCCAGTTGGGATTTTTCCGTGATCATTCATGGTGTTTATTTATTGCTTTCATATAATTGCGACAATTCAACTTAGGAAAATTGACTTGATTGACTAACCATCTAGAGATAATTAATAGTGACAACTAGTTATTTATTAAGTTTTAATTCCACATTAACACCTATTCACCCCCCCTAAGTGTAGTTTTGGTCAAATCTCGTAATTTCAATTGGTATCAGAGTTACATTTCGATTCTCGACCCATAAATTAATTTGATGAGCCAGTCTCTATCCGTGCCTCTATTTTTTTACGGAAGCAACTATACTGACTAAAAAGTTCGAATGAGAGCATTCCTTAAAGCGTTGGATGAACATATTTGGATCAGTGTACTAAACGGTTGGACCGCACCTTCATCCACTGTTGCTGGTGTTGTTACACCCACTGATATTTCTCTTTGGATCAAAGATCAAGTTGCTGATTGCAACTGGAATAGTAAAGATATGTATACTCTATTTATGGCTGTGTCTGCAGAGGAGTTTAGGAGAGCGTCGATGTATGAAACTGTTAAAGAAGTTTGGGATATCTTAGAAACCACACACGAGGGTATCAAAACTACTAAGAACTCCAAACTGTAAATGTTAACTTCTAGGTTTGAAGAAATCAGAATGAAGGACGATGAATCGTTCGATGAATTCTATGCGAAGCTTAATGATATAGTAAACTCGAGTTTCACTTATGTGAGAAGATCCCCGAGTCTAAGTTAGATCGAAAATTCTTTAAATCTCTACCTAAAAGGTTTAGACCTAAGATCACTGCTATTGAAGAAAGTAAAGACAGATAAAGTTAAGATAGAAGAACTCGTAGGATCTCTTCAAACCTATGAACTCACCATTTCTCAATCAAAGAAGGTTAAATCCATAACCATGAACATCATTAGGGAAGAAAGAAGTGAGTCTACTGACACTGAAACCCTTAGGGACGATGAAATAGCTTATTTCGTGAAAAAATTTCAGAAAGTGATGAGAAATACAAGAAAACCTCATGATAGAAAAAGAATTGTTCATAATAAATATTCGAAAGATAAGCATGAGAAGAACAACCCTAGGACTTCTAGTAAGAAAACTCAGTTTGTTGGACGCCATAAGTGTCAAGATTTTGGTCATTATAGGAATGAATGCCATAATTTGAAAAAGAATTTGAATAAATGAAGAGTAAGGCATTAGCAGTGACTTAGAGTAATGATGAATCATATTCGAGTGTTCAGAGTGATACCTCTAGCGGTGAGGATGAACAAAATTTTATGGTTTTCACGTCTATAGCTAAGATTGAATCTGATAAGGAGAGTGAATGGTGGAGAATGATGAACATAGTGAGAATTCTGAGGACGACTCTAAGGATGAAATCGATATTCATGATTCTAATCGACAGTTATATGAGGACATTCTTAAAATCAAGAAGGTCAATAAAGCCGTACTAAAAAAGGTTAATGAACTTGATTGAGAGAGAAAGAGAGAGATAGAGAGAGAGAGAGAGAGAAACTCTTAGGTGACCTTCAGGATTCTACCAAAATTTGGGTGAGTTGAAGTTGGTACACGAGAATCTAGAAGCTAAAGTCAAATCCTTAACAAGTGATTTAGAAAAATCTAATACTCAACTTCATCCCTTCATGAGTGGTAGTTAGAAACTCGATAATCTGTTAGGGATGAACAAACCTGCTGAAAATAGGGACGGTCTAGGATACGTTCAAAATGGTAATAATACCGCTAGTACTTCCAAAACTACGTTCATCCCAGCTATCAACAAGATTAGGAATACTGCTAATCCTGAACCTAATGGCAAGAATATCTTAGGATCGAGGCCTACTGGACAATGTATGATCAATCGTCCTATAAATCGACAACAACCTCCGAGTAGGTTTGAGCCTAGGTTTATTCCCACATGTCACCATTGTGGTGCATTGGGACACACAAGACCTAGGTGACATAAGCTCGCGGCTAGAAGTAAAAGTCAGGATATCTCGAGCAAGGTTAACTTCCTAGTCAATCAGGTTAGCAACTTAATTGAAATGAGGACTCGGTTAACTAACCATACTTCTACTTCTAACAAGGTTTGGGTTAAGAAGAGTGACCTGAAAAATCGTGAGACCGATCATGCTCTTAAAGATAATAGCATACATGTACCTCATTGATTAGGTACTTAAGTGCATGCATGTGAGTTCATTGAGTCACTCATTCTTGTATGTAACTCATTTGTTTTTGTTTTGTTTTGGATTTTTTTTTTGTGTGTGTGTTTTTGCTTTTAAAAGTTCTTGATTTTTTAAAATAAAATAAAAAAAATAATTGGGTTTTTGTGCTACTGAAAATTTCTTGATGTTCTTAATCCTACATTTGGAATTGAGTATTCATTCATCTCATCTATATTGTTATTTCCATTACTTGGTTAGCTTTAATGTGGAGTATTGAGTTTATATTTCTTCATGTACCATTTGCATAGCACACACTGTGATCTTGTAAGTGAGTTTGGACCGCATGTGTGAGATTTGGGATGACTGTCATCTGTTGGTAAGGTGACCTTGAACGTGAATTGACCTTCATTTAGATTACCTAAGCTCACATATAATCTTCTTATCAGAGAATGAAAGTAAAAAAAATATATATTGATAATCTTATGTTCTTCTTCGGAGCTTCACATCTTGAATTGGTCACTTTACCTCCAACATTTGGTAGATTTCCCCTCATTTCATCGCATTTTCTCACACTTTCAAGGTAAATTTCGAAAACTTTTGTTTTTTTAATATATTTTCACATTTCTTTTTGAATTTTGATGGTTTTGCTTCAATTTCATCAATTGCATTTTGTATTTGGACTAGTTTCATGAAGTTTCATCTTGCATTTCATCATTTGAGTGCATGTTTCTTGATTTCTACATAGTTTGGCAAGCATGTGGCGTATTTTTCAAATTTTTGGGTTTTTTTTTTTTGTGATTAAGGCTTAGATTTTGATGGAGATTGGGTTAGGATTAGTTGTTGGTTTGTAGTTGTGGTTGTTTTTGGTTGACACCGTGGTTGGGTTCATTGGCTTATACACTTGCACCCCATTTTCGATATAACTTTTGGATGTTGTTTATGTTTAATGTCTCTTGGGCGATCCTCTTTCACACACTCGATCACGTTGAGTTGTTAGTATGTTGTGTTGTTGTCGTGTATAGTGCATTTGATGTTGACACCGCGAGGTGACGTCATGTCACGGCAGCATGCCATCACGACAAGCATTAAGTCACCGCGGCACGACGTCAAGGCATCGGGCCGCTATGTAAAGACACCATGTCACGTTGGCAAGGCACTGTGTCCTGGTGTCACAACACCATGTCATTTACATCCATGCATTGTATAGTTTCATCTGTAGTATGATTTTGCATTGGTTTGCGTGCATATGGGTTTATTTATGTGATTTGTTGGGTTAGCATCATTTTGGTTGTCAATTCACATGCATTATAGCATTTCATTTGGTCGTGTCGCCTGTTGCATTATTTAACGTGAATCTCTAATCTACTTCTTAGATGCCACCTAAACGAGCTCGGACGACTGCATAAACATCGAGTGTGTCCACTTCCTTTAGTCGATCCTAATTCATATCTGCCACTACCAGGAAGTATTCGGGAACCAGTTCTTGTTACACCCTTTGCTAGTGGAGCATGAGGTAGTCTTATCTGACATTTCTCCCAACCTCGTTGCCATTTTCACTTCTAGGGGTTGGGATCCTTTACTCATTGATTTGACGTCTCCTCCTAATCTATTCGTTCACGAATTTTATGCTAATATTCACGACATTAGCGGTTCTAATTTTAGGGTATTTTTAGGGTTAAGATGATTAAGATCACTCATGATATAGTGTTTAGCATAGCCCATATTTCTAGAGTCGTTCACCCCTTATTTGCATATTTGTCGGCTGACACTCTTTTGGCGGACTCTCTTATTCGTTCAACGGTGTTTAACACACCGTTGGAAAGAGGCCCTAGTGCCATCCACATTGGCTCTCTCCCTACCGATCACCGGATTCTGTTGCGCATTGTGTGTACGAATCTGTGGCATGTCTTCCATACTTCTTCATTACCTAAGGAGAAGGCCCGCTTCTTGTACGCCTTATTACACGAGGATTCTATTGATTTACCCTCGTTCATATGCCAGGAGATTTTGTGTACTTTTCGTGTTCCTTATGCCTGTCTTATGTATCGCCTTGTGACGGCACTTGGTATTAGTTTTCCAGAGGGGTTTACTAGGAGAGTTTCTCGGCCGATTGGCCACACTATCATTTCCCAGAGTCGGTCTCATACTTCTTCTAGACCAGCTGAGCCAATTGATCCGACTGTGCTAGTTGATCCTATTGACGACCTTATTTCTCCTTGTTCTTTTGCTCCTCCTCCTGCTGACATTCCCTCGACATCCACTTCTGCTCCTCCACCTACAGAGTTCGTTCCACCATCTACGTCTGTTCCCATTGATCATTCTATTGCACTTATGGGGCAGGTGACTGTGCTGATCGAGCAACAGGCTCATATGATGCCAGAGATTACGTAGCTGATAGTTACAGTTGATCGACACACTACAGAGTTTGTTATGCTTCACAGTGCTGTCGGATATCTACAGCGAAGGCTGTGTTGGATTCGTCGACATTAGGATGATGGTGCAGCTTTTGATGAGGGGATTGATGCTGATGATGCAACATAGTTGCTCAGTTGCCCCTTGTCATTTGTGACAAATAAGGGGAGTAGTAGTATATAGATATTTTGATGTACTTAAGTTTTTTATTAGATGTTTTGATGTACTTAAGTTTTTTATTAGATATTTTGACGAACTTAAGTTTTTGATTTGCCATTAACATTGATGTTAATATTTTGATTCTGATGTATATAATATTCATTCAGCTAAATTAAGTTTTGATATTTAGTGATATCGATGTTTCTTTTGTTATGTTGATTTACATTGATATTGTATTTTAATTTAGCTGGTATGACTAATGATTAACTATTTGAACTGTGTTTATCCATATTACTGTTTCACATGTTTTTACACTGGGTATTAAGTTGTTTGTTTCAGGAAGCAAGTTTACAAAGAAAAAACACAGTTCAATCAAGACAGTTGGTGTTCAGTCAAGACAGTTCGTTTGATAGTAGTAGGTGTTTTGAGTCCATTTTGTTTCACTACCTTGACTTTAGATTTGTATTTTGTCACAGAATGCCAAAGGGGAAACTTATTAGGTTTTTGACGTAATTGACAAATTGGCAAATTTGTGATCATAATGGACTAGAATTAATGTGTTGTAAAAGTCAAGGAGTAAGTTACAAATATTATAAATTGAGTTGTATTAGGTCTAGGGTTCGAGAATGGAAAGAAGGAAAAAATGGCGCCGCAATTCGCTAGACTGTCCCTATGACTTTGCTCGAGCGGTAGAAACAGAAATATTGTCGCTAGCTTGTTGCCTGACCTTCGCTCGAGTGACAGGATTATCCGAAAAATTTCAATTCGCGTTTTTAAGACTTTTTATCCAACTCATTCATTTCTAAACCTACAGTATAAATACCGATGGCCTCTGAACGTCTTTTCTTAAGGTTGAACATTGATAAAACATTGATTGCTTCATATTCTCTCCATCAATAGCTTTCAACCTTCATTGTTTGTTGTGTCCAAGGTATTGATAACATTAAATTTACAATCCAAATACCAAGTTGCTACTTCCTACACATCTATTAGAGTGCTAAGATCAAGGGAATGTGACTAGGGTTCCAATTGTTGGAGAATGTGGAGTTCTTCATTGATCCACAGGAAATAGGCGAATTCATAAAGTCAGGAGTTGGTGCAAAAGCGCGCAATCTAGGAATGCTTTGAAAACTGTAGTTGGAAGTTGGTGAAGAAGCACGCAATCCAGGAGAGCTGTGAGAATTGCAGTCAAGAGATCAGAAAGTACTAGTGGTAGACGAGTTTAGCGGACTGTAAGTTCTAGTTCGTTTATAGTGGATTGTTCACTGACAAAGTGCTCGAAGTTTTTACTCAATTGAGATTTCTCTATAATTATTCCTGGTGTTTATTTATTGATTTCATATAATTGCAGCAATTCAGTTTAGGAAAATTGACTTGATTGATTAACCATTTAGAGATAATTAATTGTAATTTGTTGCTAGTTAATTATTAAGTTTTAATTCCGCGTTAACACCTATCCACCTCCATCTAGATGTAGTTTGGGTCGAATCTCATAATTTCAATAATTATTTTGGATTGTATTAAATTATATTTGCATAGCCTATTGACCACCCTTACTTTTATACGACAAACAAAAAGTGACGATGACAACATCCACACACAAGATCACGTATTGTAAGGATGGGAAATATTGAATATCCTATGACCCCCTTTTTTTCTTTTGGTATAGCGTATTGACCATCCTAGGTTGAATTAATCCTAATAGCCAACTCAAAAAAATTGAATACTGAATTAAACAATCATGATCTCAATTAATTAATTAAAGGGTTAAATCCTTATACGACTATCTAAATTTATACTTAGTATCACCAGAGTCATCCAATTTGATTTTATTTCATAATTTTCACCAAACTTTATATTTAGTGTCACAATGACCATCCAATTTGATTTTATTTCATCATGACCAACTAATTTTATATAACGTTTCACTATTACTATTAAATTCCTTTTCACTAATTTTAAAAGGAGTAAAATGGTAACTTTACATTAGGTGTAAAATAAAAATAAAAAATAAAAGTTTTTTTATTTTAAAAATCTTTTTCTAAAAATAAATTTTTATTTTATTTTATTTTTCTAAGTGACTTTTTTTAAAATGAGTTTTTATTTTATTTTACAATTTTTTTTTAAAAATAAGTTTTTATTTTAGTTTATATTTTAAGTAACATTTTATTTTATTTATTTTTTAAGTAAATTTTGTTAAATAAGTTTTTATTTTTTAAATTTTATTTTACATATATAATGTAAAATTTCCATTTTACCCCTTTCAAAATTATCCCCTGTTTGACACACATTATCTCAAAATACGTTCTTTCAAAACTCATTTTCAACCACGCATTTTTCAATAAAATAATATTTTTATCATATTTATAACATTTCCTTATTTTTTAACCACATAGTTCACATCATATCACTATTTAAAATACATTATTTCCTCAATAACATCCATCAAATTCTCCCTTAGTGAAAAATATGAAAAGAAGTTATGAGATCATAGTGAAACGTTATATGAGATTGGGTGGCTATTGTGAAATGTAATATGAAATTGAGTAATGATGGTGAAACAAAATCAAATTTGATGACTATAATGATATTAAATATAAATTTGGCCAGTCATTGATGTATTTAACATATTAATGAAATACCCATTACCCATTTTCAAATTGATTGAAGTGCTGAACATTTATTACTGAATTATATTCATTGATCGTCCAGCACAAATGAATAGACGATTAAATATAAATTTTAATTCAAACTCACACAATATCTTTTCCTTTTGCTAAATATTTTCTTGAATTTAGACTTAATTTTCAGATTACTTTACTATTTTTTTTATAATTATTTGCTATATTTTATTGATAGTTGTGTTGTATCGTTCTGATTTATGCTGAACTTCTTAAGTTTTTAGCCAAATAGTTTTTTTAGTATTTATTCGCGTCTCAATTTTTTGGTCAAGCATTCAATTTATTATTATTATTTTGACTTTAGTTGCCAGATTTTATTGTTATGGTTTCATTTTGATTTGTGTTGAGCACTTTCAAATCTTTAGCTAAATTATGTTTTTACAATAATTAGAACATCGTGTTTATTTTTTAAGTTTTTCGATTTGCTTATTTGAAAGTATTCACTTGTAATTTTTTCATATTGTTGACTTTTACTAAATCTCTATTACGGTCGTAGTAAGCAACTTATTTATTTTTTCAAGATAAAAATGATTATATCAAATTCTTTCTGCTGCCATTATGCCTATGAAAATTTTTATGTAAAAAAAAAAATAATAATAATTATATCGAATCAAAAAAAGTGATTTGATTTGAAAAGTGAAATCTAACCGTTTTAAACGATTCGGTTTGAAATATTATCACTTATTCTCCGTCAAAACTGGTTCAACACGCTTTACTCTTTAAGATATTTCATATTGAATGTTCTGAAAGCGATAACATTATCTTTGACTGCTAATTGTAGCTCGTCATTGAAGTTTCTCAAAATATAACTTTTAACCTCTAAAACATCTAAAATTATTCATTTTACTCCCTAATGGATTGCCTCTTTTTTAAACTCTACGTCTTCTTTGAATTCTTTTCTTAAAAACTTGGAAAATAACGAAGGATAAAATGAAATGAAAAAATTGTATTTTGGAATAGTGATTTTTTGAATTATGCATGGTTAAAAAAATAAAGATTCTTTTTTTTTTTAATTTACGTGTAATATTATTTTATTGAAAATATTTTGTTAAAAAATAAAATATATATATTAAAATTTTAATGAAGCCAGAATACTTTTTAAGTTTTTTATCATTTGGTCAAATTTTAGATTAAATTGACCTGTCTGAGAATAGATGTTTCTAACATTAACACTGAAGCCAAACAAAATATTATTGATAAGATCAAATCTCAACCTAACATATTAGAGGATCCGAAGTCCCACGTTGTCAAATTTCAGAAATGATTACTTGTACAACGGAGAGTTAACGTTCGTTTCAAATCTGTGTACTTGAAGTGACGGAAACTTAGCGGTATATAGGGGTCCGTTAAAATACGCATCAGGTTTTGTTTGGTCAAAGCAATTGACGGAAATTTGTGTAATTCGGCTGGAAATTAGTTGTTGCATAGTTGGATTACTCGGCTCGGCGATATAGTAAATGTGAGCGGCTTTCTCAGCCAAAAAGATTGGCTAATGGTTTTTATTTCTCTATTTTGAAAAGGTATATTTAGATATGTCAATTCGACTTATTAACTCAAGCAAATTGGTAGTTCAACCCATAAAATGTTCAAGTCGGCTCGGCTTTGCTCGCGGCTCAAATCGAAATCGAGCCGACCTATGTAGCTTGTCGAGGCACATGAACATGCTCGCATGACAAGCCAAAATCAAAATGGCCTTAGTCGCAAGCCTACATTTGTTTTCGTGAGGTGATAGCTACCCGCTTAAAACAAGTAGCTAACAAGCTGTCTGGGGTAGGCAGCAGCCAGGGCCGGCCCCGAGAATTTAGAGGCCATATGCGACTAACTATTATGAGGCCCTTC
>CAIGRN010126616.1:0-11627 GCA_903798345.1 Fraxinus anomala
GTAAAACTAGGACTAGGATTGTCAAAGGAAAATTCACGTCTTTCGAAGCCTACGTCACAATGCATGTCTCGCTTGGCCTTACTTTTAAAGGCTAGTCCAATATGATGGGGCTAAAACTTAAAAAGAGTGTTGCAACACTTCTAAGAGTGTCATACAACATCGGCACAATCCATTTTACATATATGAGTGGATGCTTGAGGTGCACTCTACTTCTAGGTGAATTTCTCTTATTCAAAGCCAATGATGGGGAAGCCACTGTTCAAATTTTAACACTACAATATATGAAAATGAGTTGTGCAAAAACTGGGTTTAAAAAAAGACGTGCAAAAACGAAATTAAATATTTAAAATCCAATTTAATGAAATGAACATTAGAAAAATAATTTCAACACAAAGTAAACTCAACCGAACTAATAATGAAGTAATGGGTGGAATGTCCTTGACTAAGATGGGCATAATGTTTTACTTGTCAGATCATCTAAATTTTAATTTAAGTCAAATGGGTATAATACGACAATTAAATTTTAATCACCAATTTGTGGGATTCTCAATTTTTCAACCATATATTTTATGAATTTTTATCAAAATTCACTAAAATCTGATTTTAATCCTCCCAAATATGGGCATAATGTTTGGCTAAGGTTAAAAAATCATAAAGTAAGATAACTTTAAAGCAATTTTTTTTTTTAAAACAAAAAGGTTTCTTATTTTTAAGTAAAAAAATATTTATTTTAAGACTTATCTATTTATAAGTAAACAATTTTTTAGAATTTGATGAAATGTTGTTTAACCTGTTACTCAAAAACATAGTTGAACAAAGGGCTCATCATGCAGTGTGCGAATGCAACACACTCCCATGATCCCATCCAAGTAAAGTGAGTGAGAGAGAGAGCTCTGTACACCCTAGCAAACAGAGCCCAGACAAGAGACACCGTAGTTGTGAGTCTCTCTTTACATTCTTCTGCTTGTAACGTAGCGCGTCTGTGTGAGAGAGAACGCACGCACGCACTGACGCAGAAAGATTGTCATCTCAGGCCTAGCTTGATTTTATATGATTTTACTCGCAAAGAAAGGTGTGCAAATCAATGAAATCCAAGTCCCACTGTTCTCAATTTCGCTCTTCTTTCGTGGGTTTTGTTCTTGTGAAAAAGGGATGGTAAAATTCTGCATTCTCAAAATGGGACAGTGATGAATGATGATAGAACTCGTGAATATTTCTGCTTTTTTCTTGTGTATACAAATATAAGCATACATTTTTATATGTACGTGTGTATTTTCTAGTTAAGTCATTCATATTTATGCAAATTTAGGAGAATTATCAGCGAATTCTGTGACTTTCAGAGGTAAGCTAACTGATTTTGTTTTTATTCAATTTTCTTTTTGTTTCTTAGTTAAGGGGGTGAGTCAAATCAATCTGGTTTTATGTTTTACCTTTTCTCTTTATTCGAGAAAAGAAAATGAATTTAATGGGATTAATAGATTTCTTTGAGATCTTGGTTTTGATTCATTGAATGAATTTTCTTTTTCTGCAGTTGACTGCAGTAAAGAGTCCTTTCAAATCTCATTGTTGAAGATCTTGTTTTTTTACGCTCAGAAGATTTCATTGGAATTGCTGTCTACTAATTGCATCCCCTTATTGAAGTCGCAATTGAGAGAATTTATCTTTGCAATTGAAAAAATTTATCTTTTTGGTGAAATAAGAAAAATGGGATTTTTGGGAATTGGTGAACGAAGTTAATAAATCGTTAAATCCCCTCAATTTTACGTCTTTTTTCAGACGAAACGACTGCTGAAGGTAGAGAATTCGTCGAAGGAAAAAGTTTAATAGCTAAGTATATATTGGATGTCAAGCATGTTCTTTCAATCTTTTTGAGTTGAAAATCAGTCAGAGTTGAGAGAATTTCCAAGGGAGTTCAAGAATGTCGTCGTGGGAACATTTCGGGGAAATAGCAAATGTTGCCCAACTGACGGGAACTGATGCAGTTAGGCTAATTGGAATGATAGTGAAAGCTGCCAGCACGGCTCGCATGCACAAGAAGAACTGCAAGCAGTTCGCGCAGCATCTGAAACTGATAGGGAATTTGTTGGAGCAGCTCAAGATTCCGGAGCTCAAAAGGTATCCAGAAACTCGAGAACCACTGGAGCAGCTTGAGGATGCATTGAGAAGGTCTTACATTTTGGTTAACAGTTGCCAAGACCGAAGTTATTTCTATCTGCTTGCTATGGGATGGAACATTGTTTACCAGTTCAGGAGAGCTCAGACAGAAATTGATCAGTACTTGAAGATCATACCTCTCATAACACTTGTGGATAATGCTCGAGTCCGGGTATCAACTTCTTAATTTACTTGCTCTATGATATTTGAATATTTATTTTGTTTTTCATAACTTGATTATTTCTTTGTATGTTTTCGCCAGACTTATTTAGTTTTTCCAATGTCACGCCAATGTTTACTTCTATGTTTAACTACAGATTTCTCAGCTTTAAGTTGTTGATCACTCAACATGGAAATTTAAGATTTAATGGATACAGTGTGGTTCTCCTAACTTGGTGCTTCCCGTGACTTACCTAATTCATTTGCTATTTTACTGTTTGAACCTTATCTTCCTGCTGTCATGTTGGATTTAGATTTTGTGGCAATTTATTATTTGCAGACATACCAAACTTGTTTAGCTCCATAGCTGAAACGTGGAAAGAAGATTTACTTGCAGTTAAGTTGTCAGTTCGAGGACAAAGGTTTTAACTTGCCTAATGTTTGTTGTGATACATCCTGGGCACCTAATATTAGGAAATCTTAAGGTGCACTCAAACTGTCTAGTATGCTATAGCATGAGACCAGCAACAACGCGTCTTGATTTAAGAAGAAATTCTCAGCTGACTATTTATAAAAGTAATCGGAGTGGAGTAACATTAATATATAAGGAAATCTGTATCCTGCTTCGGAATCTGTGTTGATTGACGTGCTACAGTGAAAACCCTTCTGCTGAGTCCTTGCTTGCCTCTGACTTATTAACTACAAACATATGTCGAGAAAAATTGAATATGCACATATATATGGGTGTACATGTACACAGTGAAGTATAGAAAGCATGAAAATGGATATTATAGAGACTATGGCCATATATGTCCCTCTAATCTCTGTGTATTTTCTTAAGTTACTGACATGAATCAAGTGTGAATGAGTCTGGCCCATGTGTAATCTCCAATTCAATTACAAAACTAACTAAAAAGAAAATAAATTTCTGTAAGAAAGTTCTGTCACGTACTTGTAAGTTTACTGCCAAAATGGGTCTTACGGCTTAGAGCAGCCCTGTCTTCTTATCGACTGGCATTCCATGACATATTGTTGTATCCTTTTTGTCCATGATTATGCCTTGTTCATGTACTGAAATCTGTGTCTGCATATCCTGAGAATCTGGTTAAAAAAGATAGGGGATCCATATAGTTGAGGAAAAAGCAATGGCATGAAATTATGTTCATTTTGGCAAATTATGATTAACCACATGCAATGCTGTGACAACTATGTCGAATAGATATCTTCCCAATAGCTACAGCTGAGTTCAGTAGTGCTCTACCCTAGAACTGAATTTTCTCCTCTCTTTAAACCTCTAGCTGGACAAGGACTGTCTTTATTATATCATGATTTCATTTCATCCTTGCATGAGAGCTGGACGGAATAAGGAATAGCAACACGATGCAGTCTATCTACAGCTTTATGTTTCTCCGTGCAAACTGCTCGTTGTCCTGTCTTGCGCAATATTATGCACAACGCCAAATAATAGAACCTATTTTATAGTTTGGAAAATCCGATTATCTGATGAACTTAGTTTATGTTACTTACTGATTTAGGCTTAGCAATACTTGCACACTTTTTTCATATGTCAACTATTATTATTATAATGTTTTCTGTACCTCACTTAGTTGCAGTAATCAAGTGGAAGCAAGAAATATGAATTGCTCAAAAATATAGTTAAAGATATTTTAAAACACTTATATTAATGCCACGAATTAAATTTTCACACTGATTTACATTCAATTTTGCCAAGGTTTGTGATGTACCTATAATAATTCTAGTGAAAACCTGGATAATCTTTTACTATCGAGACTGAAATCCTTCTATATTTCTACCTAAACAGTTCCATGTTTCTCTTGAAATTGATTAGTATTAACTTTTCGTCATAATATCAGGAACGAATAGAAATGATTGACAAGGACCAACGCGAATATACATTGGATGATGAAGACAGGAAGGTGCAAGATGTGATTCTCAAACCCGATCCCTCACAAAAGGACACAATTGCCTTGAAGAAAACCCTTTCTTGTTCGTACCCGAACTTGCCCATTGATGAGGCAATAAGAAAGGAAAACGAGAAGCTTCAGCTAGAACTGCAACATTCACAAGCTAACTTAGATGTTTGCCATTGTGAAATGATCCAGCATTTGCTCGATGTTGCAGAAGCTGTTGCAGCAACTTATCCATATCCGGATAAGAGTTCTCCCACAAAAGAGTCCAAGGTGGATCAGGATTGTGTAGATGTCAATAGTGAGGAAGGACATTATGATGATAACTACACTAAGAGTGACCAGAAATTGGCAACTTCAAGGTTAATTTTCTCTATGACTATTCACCCCTATTCCCACTGAATAGAACTCCATTCTGCAGAATCAAACTTTTATAACGAACTTAAAATATCCGATGTAACTTTTCCTTTTGGAAATGTTAATGATTCATGTACTCGTAATAATGCAATAGGGTTACTGCACTTACAGGCAAAATTTGGGTGGAAAATCAATACTTTGTTTTTGGTGCAGGGATTCATTAATTCATTTTGATAAATTTGTACTAAAATTTATGATTTCTATGTGTACAATCCGCCTAAAGCGACCAAACTTCCATCTACTTTAGAATTCCAGCCCTCCCACCGGCAAGTAACTTATGTTGAATTCTTTTGGCTATGTGTCTATTCATCTGTGCAGAAACACTTCTTCAGTTTCCTCTAGGAAGGATTTGCTGTCTTCTAAAGGTTCACATCTCTTTGATGAATGGCATTCGGATTTACTCGGCTGCTGTTCAGAACCTCTTCTGTGTATGTTCCACGATGTTTATTTGCTTATTACATGGAATGTAACTGTAAGCTTCTCATATTTATGAATTCTCATAAACTAGAGGATTAATTGAATTTCACAATCACATACTGATGGTTTATACATGCACTTGTTTATATATTTATTTTGGGAATGGGACCTTTCGCTGGGAGGAACCTCTATTCTAAGGATAAATACGGAATAAATATCTTTGCCATGTTCCTGTTCTAAGAAAGTTTTATGCTTTGATTCTCGTGCAAAGTCAAATGATAAGTTCAAAATGGGAGAGTGACTGTAGTACAATAGTTATAATGAGGAAATTTAAAGATGAATTACTGTAGATGGGGAAGTGAATTTGGAAATTGTAGGAAAATGAGTGGGAGTAATGATAAAATAAGTGTGCTCATCCTGTTTCCCTTGCTGTGGAAGTAGTGTCCTGATTATGTACGTAGGGTAATTTATTGATTGGTTATATTATGTGAATTTGGTGAAGATGATTTCACCTAGGGATGAACAACGTAGTTTTGCACCTCTATAAAGAATTTAATTTTAGACAATACAAAAATTTGTTTTATTACATGAAAGAGCCATGTTCTTTATCACAAGGAATATTATTATAATACTTCTACATGCTCAGACGAATTCTCAGCAGACTATTTATGCTTTTGCAGGCATAAAAACTTTCTTTTTTCCTTGTGGCACATTTTCTAAAATCGCCTCCGTGGCGAATAACAGGCACATCTGTAAGTGATTTTTTACCTTTTAAGACTTCAATTCACATGCTTGCTTGAAATACTTGCCGTTCCACCTACGATTTTGCTTCGTAGCAATAGTTAACATAATATTGTGGTCACCTCAAACATAAAAAATATGTAACAACTATTCGATTATATCAGGTTTTCCTGCATTCATACTTGGTCTAAGGACAATACTGTAATGGATGCTTCATTGAATTGTATAGGCTCTCTTTTAATTTGTCTCCTATAACAACACTAGACATCGAAGTATAGTATGTGGTTGTGAAAAATTACAAGTCATGTTGAAACAAATGATGCTTTTGGTG
Source organism: Fraxinus anomala (assembly GCA_903798345.1). Classification (NCBI taxonomy): domain Eukaryota; kingdom Viridiplantae; phylum Streptophyta; class Magnoliopsida; order Lamiales; family Oleaceae; genus Fraxinus; species Fraxinus anomala. Next base: position 6,148 of record CAIGRN010126616.1, read on the forward strand.
TGCAGCTTCTGCAGAAGCCTGCAATGACTTGATGGCTTATTCATTGGTATTGTCCTGCTGCTGTTATACATGTTGCATCAGAAGGAAGCTTCGAAAAACACTTAACATCACGGTGGTTCCTCTATTACTTTATGTCATATTTTTATTCTTATTAAACTTTTAGGGAGTTGACCCCAAATTTATGAGGAACAAATGCTTAGATTGTTGTTCTTGCACTTTTTACTCGACAGATGAACTTGATCAATTCGAGGAAAAGACTTCTTCTCTGAAAGAACAAATGTATATAGAAATTTGACAACTGAGTCTTTGAATACACACTGGGATCAAGTTCTATATATTGTAGAAAAAAAGACAATAAAAACAAATAAAGAAATATACTTGTCTTTTGAGCACTAGTAAATAAATCACCATTTGGCAAGAGAATTGCCATGGTGTAACTATTCCTATACTCACTAGAGCTTACATGAAGTAGATTTCATGGACACCCTTCTTCTATCCTTACAGGGTGGCTTATTCGATGATTTTCTCTCCCATTTGATGTGCTGCTGCTGTGCCCTCGTCCAAGAATGGCGAGAAGTGAAGATTCGCGGAGTTGAAGGTAAGTATATATCTGCTCGAAATAGTATTGCATTCAATAAAAACATAAATTATTTTGAGCACGGAAAATATGCTAGTTTTCTCCCAAAGTTTAGGAGCCTAGTTTGAATCAATTTCTAATGTCTATGATCCCAAATCGCAGGTCATGAGATGACAGAAACGAGTCCTCCAACTTTCCAATACATGGAATCCTGAATAGCTGGATTTTCGAAAATATGTTGACTAGTTTAACATCATATTTTGATTACATTGAAGTCATTTGTCGAGTTAATAGCTAGCCGTTGGTTAATAGTTGCTTTGTGTTGGAATTTGTATTGTGTTTTCTAACTCACCATTCTGTACAGTGGCCTTTTACAATTGTTCTAGCTACACAGATTCTTTTACATGAAATGAAATTTATAGTGGTTTGAGTTTGTAGCTCTAGAAGACTAGAACTATCTCTAAAGATCAATGGACTCTATAATTCAAGTTCCAATAGTTCAAACCCAATCTCGATAAATTCTTGTCCAACTGGTTTCAAGTCATTACTTTTGTATTGGACAGTTAAAGGGCTCTTGATTTATATGCTTAGTGCATGTTTAGCAAAGTTTATAATTGCTTATAAAGAGGGTCAAATTCTGTATTTACTTGCACATCTCGTAAGACTCGTAATTTTTTAGCTATGCATCCCTTGGAACTTACTGTTTATTAGTACTTAGTCAGGGTCTGGAATGGTTAGTTACGAAGGAAGCAGTCTCAAACTAATGATCACTTTTGTAATAGAATTAGCCATATATGTCATCAACCATTTAATAAGCGGGCCTTGCTACTTGTACACCGGGGTTGACACTCCGGTGTACAACCCCCTCACAAGAGGGGGGGACCTACAATGTACAAATAGCAATTCCCTTAATAAGCGGCCTTGATTAGACAACCTAAGCTTGAAGTCTAATATAGATGCAACGATTAATCCAAGATACTATCCACATTGACCATTAGCAATCAAGTAAAGGCACTTGAGTGGTCATGTCACAACTTATCGAAGTTTCAAGGGCACTATCGAACCTCCACCATTATATAAATGGGTGGTTATTTCCTTAAAAAAGAAAAATTTGCAAGTTCACACGTTTTACTATGTTGCTAACTTTAGCATCGGAGAGTTTTCAACAGTTGCACCCCATATCTTCAATTGTTGACTAGATTAACCTTTTTCATTTCATTTTATAAGGAGTTCGGAATTCTTTAAACTTGATCAAAAAACGCCCTTCACTTTTTAGCTTTAACACGTTCTAATTACAAATATGATAATTGATTGAATTCTTTACTATATTACTCAGTGCACATATTCATCCAAGCACCATCTAATAATCAATCGCCTTACGCTGGTTAGTAGGCCAATAATAAATTTGTTATGGTGCAAACACATCTTCTGCCATCGCGTAAAGGTTAAGAATCTTGACATATACTATGGTTGGAATGTGAACAAAAATTTTAAAAATATCCTACATAAGAAGCATAGTAAATTAAAAAATATACCACCAATTCTTATCCTTTACAAGGAAATAAATCAGCCACTTATATCTCTTGGTCGAGCAGAACTTTGGACATGTTTGATGCACAATATCATATCAGACTCGACATACAAGATTACAAGTCGTGTCTTCAACAGAGAACTCAATGACGCCTTTTTTTCATAAATAAGCAAAGAACTATAATATAAGAAATTAAATAATTGGTGAAGAGTCTGTTTTCAGGTGTAACCAGTGTGTTAAACTCTCAATATCTTGAATTTTGTCTCAACCAACCTTTCAAACCACGCAAAACAACTGAGCAACAAAGTGACATATTATTAGGTACCGGCCGGTATGCACTTGTAAAATTGTTAATAAAGCTCTAACAGAAATGTAATTAACTGGTCTTCTAATAAATCAATGGTTTTCAAGAAATTAATCTTCGACATATGCACTTTCTTCAGTCTCAGAAGAAAAAATGGAATTAAACCACAGGCTGCTGATTCCAATATTAATCAAGAAAAGTTGATTAAGGAAAGAGTAGGGTTTCGATTCGATGAGTCCAATGTCGAGGCTGCGACGTTCTGTTGTGTCTGTTTGTCGAGTTTAAGCCGAGGAGAACGCCGTGTACTGCCATGTCTGCATGAGTTTCATAAAATTTGTGTCGACAGATGGTTAAACGCGTGCCGCAAAACATGTCCGGTGTGCCGGTTTGCGGTCGATGAGGATGAAGGGAAGAGACAGGAAAGAGAGGAGCTAACTGAGGAGATGATGATTTGGTTTTCTTCCTTTCATGTTGCTGGCTTCTGACCCAGGTTTTGTCGACTGGAAATTTGCGTTTTGGGCATCAGCGACGGAAAATTCCGTTAAATGAATTTTTTTTCTAAATGTGAGTTAATTCTATTGTTTCTCTTCGCCACCGTTGCATGAGCATATAAAGACTTTGTTATGAAGAAAATAGGATTTGTATGGGGAAGAAATTGGAATATACGACTTGGAAGCTGCATTGTTTCTACCTCCTATCCCCTACTCTTTTTTTTTTTTTGGCTGAAAAAATGAATTTCTGCTAATAATAAAAAAGGAAATGTCAAAGATAAAAAAATTGAAATAAATTAATGTGTATATTTTCTAGTAACTCAAACTTTTAAATGAGGCGAGAAATTTTATATCGATGGAGGAAATTACTATATGGACGTGGGTGAATTATTGGTCTCTTGTAAATACAACACTCGAGGCCAACTTTAATTATTGAATCAAATCATTTGGATCGATTCGTTTTTGTTTAGTTCTGGATTCGCTTAGAGGTATCGTACCATAATTAAGTTTTTTAATGTTCTCACAATTCTAACTACTATTTTCATTCTCCTAATGTTTGAAACAACACGATAATCTAACTAATGATAAGTTCCATCTTAATACCAACTCACAAACATAGTCCAAATTTAAATATACAAAAAATAAGTTGTCTAATAAAAATCATTCTCCAACGTACACAATGACCAAAAAGTAAGTAACGATAGGAAATACATAAGCGACTTTCATTTCCATCTCATCGATTCCTACACTTCTAGCCATCAAATTTACGTGAAAAAAGCAATATGTAATATAAATTAAAAGTAAGAGAAATAAAATATCTTTATGATATTACTAATACTTATCAACCATTTAATCATCCCTTTTGTAGTCTTTGATAGCGAGATGGAGTATAATTGAAAGGGAGAAACGCCCCTTTCAAATGTCTCTTCATCTTCGACCAAGACTAAAATTTCTCTTTACCATGTTGTTACCAGGTTTGTTTCACCTACTACCACCATGCAGCGGCAAGACCCCGCAGCCTCTTTGCTACCATAGGTAGATTGCTAATTTGAATTACCCCGCAGCCATTCGTCTTAAAAAATGTACTGTGGAGGACAACCCATGCACAAGAGAAATTTACGTAAATAAATTACTAAAAATTAGTCGATATTAATACAGACAAACAAAAAAGTAATTTAAATAACGTTGAGAATATACTTTTAAAAATAAATAAAAAATTTTAAACCCTTGAGCATCTCCACATTTGATAAACTAAAGTGAAAGAAGGAAAAAAATAGAAAAGTCAATAGAGTTGTGTATATGTTTTATTGAGATATTACAATTAGGATTGTAAGGAAATAAATACCATTCACAAATACTTTTTTATTTATAACATTCCCCCTTGATTGGCTATTTACAAAATAATTATCTCGTTAAAAATTTTGTATGCTTGACGGAACAACAATACCAAACTAATAAACAAAGAGCAGCCTCGTTAAAATTTTGTCAAAACAATGAGACAAAACTTGAGCAAGGAAAAAATATTACATATATTCTCATGATTTTAATTAATGAAAATTCTTGTATTGAGTCATTCATGTCTTTTACACCATTGACTTCAAAACGTGAATTTGGTGAAATAGTTCATGTTGTCTTGTTATAGCATTCAAGCAATATCATTTTCATACAAGATATTTTTCTTTTAGTAAGCATGATGGGCCGTTGAAAAACATATTTTGTCGTTTCTCTCTTCAAGAGTCTCATAAATAATTTGTGAAATATAAAAATATTATTTTGGGAGTAATTTTCTTGTAGGTTGGGACATTCTTTAAATTGAATATGCCTCATTAAAACCTTATTAAGAAAAATTCCGTAGAAAAAATTTCAATGAAGAAAAAAGAGTACATTGTTCATTTGAGTATGCTACAAAAGTTGTCATGTTAAAAACATTGCAAGGAAAATTGATGGGACAAAACTTTCATCAAGAAAAAAGAGTACAACACGTATTTATTTCCTCCCAATAATATTGCTTGAATTATATGTTTCAAGCATATTAAATTCTTAAAAGATAATATTAACAGTTATGCCAGACGAGTTGGTCATAGCCATATTCTATACATAATTTGTTATGCATTGCTGGGATAACATGATATAAATTTGTTATTGCATCTACTACGTGATAATTTATCTATTTATGTAAGTCTTTTCAAAATTTATTTTAAGAGTCATGCATTACATATTACAACTTTATTTTCGTATAATTATATACATTTAGGTGTTCAGATTGTAGGTTTCTTTAATAAATTTAATTTTGTTAGGATTGAATCTTTCTGGAGTTTTAAAATTTATTATGTCTAAATACTCAGAAAGAATATATGCCTCCTTACTCGAACAATTTTTATTATTTGTTCCATTTTCTTTTGGAGAATTTTGTATTAGAATAGAATGTCATAATACTTTAAATGTACCGTAGATTTATAAAATATAATATTAACAAATTGTCCTTTCGTAATATCAATTCAAGTTGAAGTATATAAAGTTGGTATGAGATATTGTTAATTTGTTTTATTAATAAATGCATCTAAATGAATTATCTTT
>CAIGRN010126619.1:0-14180 GCA_903798345.1 Fraxinus anomala
CGATTTACTAACTAAATTTGACCTTACATGCAGAATTAATCTATGAAAAGTAATAAGTCACTTTTTAATAGTTTTTAGGTGATTAAGCATACAATTCAATTATCCTATGTTTGAATACTACGGTTTGTAATATGGAAAGTAATACATAATGAACACCGATATGATGACGGAGAAACCCAACTGGGTAAAAACTCCAGGACCAAGCTAGTTAACTGCACTCCACACAATGTGAGTTACAGTTCGTTTCCAGCCTAGCAACTTCCACTAGTTCCCCCTGTTGTAATTCCTGTAATCTCCAAGATCTGATGTTCCTCTAGACTCACGATCTGCTACTGTAAATACTGTCTAGCCAACCTACTAAATCTCCCAATCTACTTCCTATAGGTTCCAAGATCTGCTGCAAATTCTAGACTCACAATCTTCTGCAATTATCTCTTCCAAGTGGATTCCCAGGAATCATATATTATTGTTCTTCTTCTTGCGGTTGTAGTCCAACATCTCTCAACCTCTAGAAACTTCCGAAATCCAACTGAGAAAGTACCTTCCTTAAAATGTTAAGGAAGTCATGTGTTTTGGATTCTTCAATTTGATATTTTCTCAAAATTTGGTTGTCGGATCTCAAGAATGATGTGGACGAATCAATCAATGAATTGTGTTCTTAGATATCTCTAATGATGTGAAAGTGTTTTCCAATTGAAGCACAATGAAGCAACCACAAATTTTCATGCAATGGCTTGGATAAATATATGAGAGGGTGATCGGGTTGAATAGGCCGGAAAAATATGTTTAAAAATGAAAATTAGGATTTTTCGAATCGACTTGTCGCTCGAGCGAGAGCTCAGCTACGGCGGACGACAAACATTCTATTTTTGTTGCTCGAGCAGTGTCTAGGCTAGCAGCTGGCGAAAATGCGGCGCTGTGTTTACCTCATAACCCAACTTATACAAATTGCACCCTAGGTCCTTGACTTTTACACACGTTACAAATTAGTCTGTTTGTCTACAGAATTGTCAATAGTAAAAACCTAACAAAGATCAAGATACGGTAGCCCAACCACCGTGAAAGGAGTTTTCTTTTAACCCGGCTGATTATGATACAAAATTAATCCGACATTGGCAGTCAAATTGTTTAAGGAAAAAAAGGTTGGAAGTTGGGTTTTATCTATATAATTTGACTGCCAATGTTACTGGTTCTACGTCTAGTGCACTACTACTAACTGGATTATCGTGCTAACAATCCAAGTAATTTATTAAGTTCCTCTTTGAAAAATCTTTTTAAGATTATAAGCTGGTGGATCTAATGAAATGATTATTAAAATGTGAATAAAAATTATGAATCCATGATTTTTGTGGTTAAAAATAAAGTTTGACCAACTTATAATCTCAAAAATAAAAAATTTCAAACTGGAGATAAATTTTGAGTAATACCATGATTCTACTATAAAATAGATATCCAGTGTTTATCACTCACAAATTTTTTTTGTCGGGTTCCTTAAATCAACGAAAGAATAGTTAAGTATACCTCAAGAAAGCTAGAAAGTTGGGTTTTATCTATATAAATTGACTGCCCATGTTATTAGTTCTATGTCTTATGCACTCTACTAATTGGATTATTGTACTAACATTGCAAGTAATTCATTAAGTTCCTGTTTGACAAAGCTTTTTGAGATTACAAGTTGGTTGATCCAATGAAATGTATGATTAAAATGTGATAAAAATTATGGATTCAAAGATTTGCGTGTGTTAGAAACTAAATAGGGTTACACGAGACGATATGAAGTATGATAACAACAAGAAGAACACAAGAAATAGAATTTAATTTAGCATAAGAATTAGAAATTTTATTCAACTAATAATGGATAGAGAAATTACAACAGTATTACATTCCTACACAATTCTGTAATAATAAATTAACTTGTAAAGAAGAGTCTACTAATTATAGAGGTACGCGTCAAACCCTAATAATAGTCCTAAAGATGAAAACTAGGTCAAAAAAAGAGTAGAATAAACAAAACAAGGAAAACTAAAAAAAAAACAGCGGAGTTCGAGCACTAGGCGAGCGCCAATCGAGCGATAGGCATGCAGTAGGTCCTTTGCTGAAAATTTCCTCTCGCTGCTCGAGTGTCTAGCTAGCGGTAGACTAGCGCTGCCAATCCTTTTTTTTCTCCATGGATCATATTTAGACATTTTCAAGGCCCCAAGCACCAAACTAAGCAAACCTAGCTAAATTTGGGTCAGAAAATCCAACAATCTCCACTTTGACACAAAGTCCAACACAATGAACAAAGTTCCAAAACTTCTCCAAGTGGAGAAAAATCCTGACTGCAAAGAATGAACTAAACTCTTCAACAAGAACCAAACTAACTTTTCCAATGAACCAAAAATTCTCCACATCTTTCACAATATCCAACTAGGATAAATGAATCCAAGTACTGCTCCACAAAATTAACTTAGGTTCCCAAAAATCACAAATAATTTAAAATTTACCAAACAATACCGAAATACACCCTGAAACAGAATCAATACTAAATGCTTTTGTAAAAGACCCCCTTGCCAGACTGAATAATTTCAAATTCACTTAAAGCACGCACAACAAAATCAGCATCCTCGTGCCTTTCTTCAATGGGTCTATCCCTAACAATTGAATACGATGGCACTAGAGGTGATGGTGGCAAAACTGTATTACCCATATCCTTTGAACTCGACTGAGCCGTGTTCTTCAACACGATCCCTAAACTAAGTCCCAACAGTATTGAATATCCACCACAGTAATAAACCTTTTTTGATTGTTCTTCAACGATTTTACACGACCTTGCAAGATGTATAATTAGGACCTTTTACGCCTTTCCAATACAACTCGAACACCTTTATAAACCTTCAAATCTCCACTTCCACCTATGAACTCATAATTTTTTGAATCAAGAGTAGCCAACGAGATGTGATTTCTTCAAATCTGGAACATGTCGAATGTGATCCAAGTTTTTTAAATGTCCCATCCAACAGCTTAAGTTTTACATTACCAATATTAGCTACCCGACAAGATCTGTTGTTTCCATGACGATGACACCTTTTGAAACTGTTTTATATATTGCAAACAAATTTTGGTTGGGACACATATGAAAAGTACAGGTTGAATCCAGAATCTAATCCTTGTTAGGTTTAGATTCACCATCAAAAATAGCCAAAAGATCCCCATCACTCAAATAGTCTTCTATGACATCGACTTTGCCTGAAGTATCTGATTACCTTCCTTTTTGATTTGTAACCAAATTTCTTTTATTCTGCAATTTATTACAAGTCCTCTTGATGTGTCCTTTCTTTTTGCAATAAAAATAGAATTGATTATTGAAATTAGATTTCGACAACCCCTTCTATGACCACCATGAACAACAAGGTATTCTCCATCTCTAGCATAAGATTCAATTAGATGCTTCATTATCTCCTTTGAAAACAAAGTATTGTACAAATCTTCAATGGTAGGAGTATAACGACTGTACAAAATCTTATCTCTAAATAATGTAAATGAAGCATGCAACGAACACAAAGGAGTTAAGGCCAAATCTTCTTCATCATACTTTACCTCCAAAGTCTCCAAAGCAGTGTTGATTTTCTTAAAAATATCCAGGTGATCTTCTAAAACTCCACCTTCTGTCTGCGATGAGAATACAACCTCTGCTTCAAGTGAAATTTTCTTCTTAGACTCTTAGTATACAAAATTGCTTCAACTTCAACCATAATGCAGTTATAGTTTTCTCCTTCAAAATGTGCTAAAGAATATTATTTGAAAGATGAAGATAAATTTGTGAAAGTGCCTTCCAATGGCATCTTGTCTAATCCTAACAATGCATTATCCAAATTCATGTAAGCGAATACTGCTTGCACTTCACCTATCACAACTAGAATCTAGTACTGTGATCCAAAAGTGGAATGTCACGCTTCATAGTTGCCATCAAGAGCAAGAAAGCTCAAACAAATCAAATCAAAGCTTTGATACCACTTGTTAGAAATAAGACGAGATTATATGAAAAGATATGAAGTATTAATCAAAACAATAAGAACACAAGAAACAAGAAGTTAATTTGGTAGATGAATTGGAAAATTTATTCAACTAATAATAGAGAGGAATTAAAACAATATTATGTTCTTACACAGTTCTAACTTGAAGTAATAATTAACTTGTAAAGAATAGTCTAGTATTTATTAGGGTACATGTCAAACCTTAGCAATAGCCCTAAAGATGGAAACTAGGTAAAAAATGTGTGGAATAAACAAAACAAGAAAAGCTCGGACAGCGACGACACTCGAGGGACAGGCGAGTGCTAGGCTCGCCGCTCGATCGTCCAGCTAGCAGTAGGTTAGCACCATTAATCCCTTTTTCCTCTATGGACCCTATTTAAACGTCTTTGAGGCCAAACACCAAATCACGCAAACCTAGATGAATTTGGGTCACAAAACCCAATAGCATGGTTAATTAACAACTTATAATCTCAAAAAAAAAAAATGTCAAACAGGGAATGAATTTTACGTAATACCATGATTCTACTGTAAAATAGATATCTAGTATTGATACTTATAGAACTATTTTTGTCTAGTTCTTTAAATCTATGAAAGAATAGGTAAGTATATCTCACTTGAGGCTTGTTAATTTGTCAAAGAATTTTTAAAAATGATTCTTTCCCAAAATCATTTTCAATTATACAATCTTTAGGAGTTACAACTTTTCCTCACTATTTAACCACACATTCTCCAAAAATAAAAACATTTTTTCCTTCAAAATTTGTACCAAACAAGCCTATACTCAATATGAATTGATCCGCGATTTTTTTGGAAAGCACAACTCAAAAGTTATTCAAGTATCAAATAATATAGATTTATATATCTTGAGCCATTTGTTAAGTTGTGGAGTCTAATTATTGTTGATTCTAATTACTGCCACTTCACAAAGAGACGATATGTTATAGTCATTTTTGGAAGAATTGGGTTGCAAATATGGGAAGAAAGTGTTGTATTGTGACAATCAAAGCACTATTCTCTTAACAAAGAATCTTGTTTATCATGAAAGGACAAAGCATGTACATGTTTGTTATCATTTCCTCATATCAACTTTGGATGATGGAATCTTTACACTTTGGAAGTCAAAATCCGGCTGACATGTTGACAAAGCCTATTCTGATCGAGAAACTGAAGTTGTGTGCACCTTCAGTTGGACTTCTCTTTTGAGGAATAAAGAGCGATTGCTTCTACAGAGGAGCCCTTGATGGTAAATTAGTCTCCAAGCGGGAGATTATTAAGTTGTGGAGCCTAATTATTGCTACTTTGTGGAGCTAGTTGTAGATCAACCTCACAGGTTAGGTCACCGTCAAGGATTAGAATGGGAAAGAAGGCCCCATTTTCGAAGGGTCCACCCTAGACCAAAATTTCATTAAGGTATGTGTATAAATTTGTACTCTTGTAAAATTCTACTAAGAAATTAGAGTCATAGTAAAATTCGATTATGTGCAAGTTTATCTTATAAATAGGGAGTCGTTGTTAGGTTTTATTATTATCATAAAAAAGAGAAAAAGAAAGGCTAGAAAAATAGGGATACGATTTTCTCTTGTAAATTTTTTTTCATTATATCGAATTACACCAGTAGCGAGAGAGGACACAGTCTTACATTGAGATGATCTTCTATAAATCTTAGGTGTTCTTGTGTGTTTCTTTTTCTTTCTTCGAATTGATTACTCTTAGTGGAATATAATTAGGGTTTATAATTATCAATAACTGATATCAGAGCTTCTGGTTTTGATTGAGAGCAATGACAATGCAAGAAGGAACGTCGATGGGAATCTATAAGTTTGTTGGTATGAATTTTGCATTCTAGAGGATGCAAATTGAGGGTTATCTCTACTTTAGAAATTATACCATCCTCTTATGAATGAAACGGTGGAAGGAATGAAGGATAATGAATGGAAACTATTTGATTGTGAAGTATTGGGTGTTATCTAATGACATTGTCGAAGAATGTTGGTCACAATGTGGTGGTAGAGAAATCCATGACAGATCAGATGAAACCATTATTTGATACGTATGAGAAGCACTCTAAGTACAATAAGGTACATATGATGACAAAATAATTTAATTTAAAGATCGTTAAAAGTACTCTATAGTAGAACATCTCGTTAAATTGAATACAATTATCAATAAATTGGTCTCAGTAGAGATTACATTTGATGATGAGGTATTGCCCTAATCATATCGTCACTACCGAATAGTTGGGAGTCTATGAGAGTTATGGACAGTAATTCTATAGGTAATGTGAAACTAAAATTCAATGGTGTTTGTAATACTATTCTTGCTGAAGAAGTCAACAGAAGAGATTCTGGAAGAGTCTCAATATCGAGTTTTGCACTTAATGTTAAGAATAGGGAAAGAGATTTCAAGAAAAATTCCAAAAAGGCAACGGTCGGAATGGAAGAATGGTAGAAGCAAGTACAGAAAGAATGTGGAATTTTAGAACTGCGGCAAAACTGTCTACATGAAGAAGAATTGCAAAGTACGAAAAGAAGAAGGAAGAAAAGAATAAAAACAGCGCTAATGTGGTGACCGAAGATGTATAAGATGCTTTATTCTTGTTGGTTGACATTCATATTGATTCTTAGGTGATGGATTCAGGAGTTTTTTTTTTTTCATACCACTACACATCATGAGATTATGGAAAACTATATAGCCAGGAATTATGGAAAGGTATATCTTGTTGATGGAGAACCTATGATATTATTGGTTTGGTAATGTCAGTTTGAGGGTGTCAAATAAGTCTGTATGGAAAATTCATAAGGTGAAACATGTACATAAACTGATGCACAATCTGATCTGAGTTGGATAACTGGATGATGAAGATCACAATCCAAATTTCGGTGCTTGGAAAGTTACTAAGAGAACCATGGTTGTTGCTCGAGGAAATAAATATAGAACTCTTTACATTACTTCAAATTGCAGAGATATGGATGTAGTTGCTGATTGAGCTTCTGGTTTGTGGCATTGTAGGCTGTGACACATGGGTGAGAAGGGAATGAAAGTACTTCAGTTTAAAGAAAATCTAACGATGTTGAAATTTCTTGAATTGAATGCAGTTTGTGTGAATGCTGTATTTTCGATAAGGAAAAAAGGGATTAGTTTCTCTAAAATTGAAAGGGAACCAAAAGCTGTAAAATTGGAGTTGATTCATATGTATGGAGACTTCTAACTGTTACTTTACTTGACGGTTTTAATTATTACATGATATTTATTGATGACTCAACCAGAAATGTATGAGTCTACTTTCTGAAGAATAAATCTTACGTTTTTGATGTCTTCAAGAGATAGAAGGTGATGGTTGAAAATGAGAGAGATTTGAAGGTGGAGTGTATGAGAGATTATGTAGATAATGATCTCAAGAAGTAGTACTGATAATGGAATCAAGATTAAGAAGACCATTCCAAGAACATCTCAACAAAATGGTGTGGCTCAGAGGATGAATAGGACTTTAAATGAGTGTGCTAGAAGATTACATACTGGGTTACCAAATACCTTTTTTTGGGCTGAGGCTGTCAATAGTGCAACTTATGTGATCAATAGAGGTCATTTAACGTCATTAAACTGCAGAATACCATAGAGCAGTAAATAGGTAAAACTTTCACACTTGAAAGTGTTTGGTTGTGTTTATACATTCACATTGATTTTACTACAAGAAGCAAACTTGATGCTAAATCAAAATGTAATTCTTTATTGGATATGGTGATAAAAAGTTTGGTTATCATTTCTGGGATGATCAAACTCGAAAGGTTATTTGGAGCAAGGATGTGATCTTCAATGAAAGTCTTGCATAAGAATAGGTTGGGAACATAAAGACTGAAGTTAAGAAATCAGAGGTAATCCTATTGAAATATCTTCCAGTGATCGAGTTAGAGAATGTTGATTGGGAAAATAAAAAAATATAGACCCAAAAGTACATTAGTGACTCAACCTAGAAAATCCAGTAGAACTACTAAACATATACAAAAATATTCTCCAACATTGCATTTTATTCTATTGACTGATAAAGATAAACCATAAAGTTATAGTGGTGTTGAATAGGTTGATGAATCAACTAAGTGAGAGTTAGCCATGAGGGATAGGATGGCTCATTATTGTCCAACAAGACATGTTAATGCTATGCATAATAAATAAGTTTGCAGGTTCAAAGTAGAGAATGACAGAAGTGAGCGACACTGAGACATTAACTACATTGAGATTTTCTATCATGTAGTAAAATTAACTACAATTAGAGCAGTACTTAGATTAGTGGTAAATGAAGACTTGTACCTAGAGCAGTTGGATGTAAAGACAACCTTTCTTTATGGTGATTTGGAGGAAAAAAATTACATGATATAGCTACAAGGTTTCAAAGTATCGAAGAAAGAGAAAATGGTGTATAGACTTCAAAAGAGTTTATATGGTCTTGTGAACTTTCAATCTAGTTAAATCATACACCCATACGAGTTAACCGTGTCAATGGTCTAGATATCTTTGAGAACCCTTCAATGAACCTCCTGTAATATTCCGCTACATCCAGAAAACTACGAATTCCCCTACACTAGTTGGCCTTGACCAATTCAGAACTACCTCCACTTTTCTTGGATCTACATTTATTCCTTGAGCTGTACTACTCATTCCAACCAAAATTTACATTTCTTAAATTTTGCTTATATTTTCTCCTTCTGTAGGATTTCCAATACAATCCTCAAGTGTTCCTCATTCTCTTCTTCACTACATGAATAGATTAGGAAAATCATAGAAGACATGGTTTATCAAGTCCATGAATACTTTGGGAGCATTTGTCAACCCAACGGCATAACTAGGAACTTAATAGGTGCGGCCTCAAGGGTGAATCCCTTCTCTAACAGTTCTTCTATCCGTGCTTTTAGTTCTGTAGCTCTTTCGGAGCCACTTTGTAAGGGGCCTTAGAAATAAATGTGGCCTCGGGGTGAGATCAATCAGGAACTCTACTTTTCATTCTGACAGCATGCCAGGTAAATCATTTAGGAAAACCTCGAGGAATTCTTGTACCACTCTAACTTCACTAACCGTTAATTACTTATCTCTTTCCTTGTCTTGCCAACATAAGGAAACCCACATTATGTCCTGATTGTAAAATCCGCAATGCTTGTAATAAAGACACTACACAGGATAGGGACCTACTCTTAGTCATCAATAATCAGAATTCATCATCTCCTGGCTTTTGGAAGATCACCTCCTTCTTGAAACAATGAATTGTCATGTGATTCTTGTATAACCCGTCCATCCCAATAATTATGATGAAATCACGCATATCTAGTACGTAAAATTCCATCTCTAAAGGCAAACGTGTGAGTAAAATATTCACATCTAGCTTTTGTACAAACTTAAAGGATATAAAAGAGTGAGTGGCACTAGAATCGATTAATACATAGGCATGTAAGTTGGATATTAAAACGTAACCTGCCAAAATATTTCGATCCTATCCTTTTCCCATTCAGTCAATGAAAATATTCTTGCCCGTCCCTTAGGTAAATATTCATGCCTCTACCTTACGTTTCCCTATTTTTGCTGGATCTTAGGGCAAGGCCTAGCCATGTGTCCGTGTTATCCACACTGTAAACATGTGCACGTCCCTATGAGACAAGCCCCCATATGGTGTTTCTCGCATTTGTTGCGAAGTGGGTAGCTCTTATTGTCACCTTGAATCGGGACTCCTTTGCCTTTCTTAGCATAGGTCTCTAGTCCTTTGCTCGTGTTATCTTCCCACTTACGCTTTTCTACATGCCCATACTGTAGTTTGTTCTCCCTACTAGAACGACCTCTAAAATCTGCCAATTGTGCCTTTGTTAACACTTCATCCCTAAAATATGCCGCTAGTACTCACACTACCAGCCTTAGATCATCCCTTCAATCTTGTTCAAAATGCCTGACCCTTTTTTCTTCCATGTCCACAAAGCTAGGGGCATAATGAGATAACTCTTCAAACTTTCACTCGTATTTAGTTAGAGACATCGAGCTTTAAGTCAATGTAATAAACTTAGCCTCCTTCTAATTTCGGACACTTGTAAGTAGTACTTCTTCAGAAAATTCTCCTTGAATTGGTTCCATGTCCAGGTATGTCCGTAGGGCCCTTGACCTTGAGGTTGAGTCCCACCAATGCGTGGTGCCTTTCTTCAGCATAAAGGTTGCACATGTAACTTTTCTTAAGTCTAGGTAGTAATGAGGTCAAAGATCCTTACTATCCCTGCCAACCAATCTTCTACTTCCAAATGATCTAAACCATCCTCAAAGGTTGGGGGTGCTATTTCCTAAATACTTCCACAACAACAGCAGCTGTGTTCCTTATGTCTTTTGCTGCCATCGGTGCTTGTCCCTGTAGTGGCATCGATGGTGGTGGTGCTGATTATTGTGGTGGTTGTTGTGGCGCTATAGCTTGTGCAAAGGTGCGCATCATGGTAAGGATTGCTGAGCAAACTAGATCAACCTCATTAGGTTGGGGTTGTTTAGGCTCTTAAGGTTGTTGAGGTTGATCATCATTGTTGTTAGTTCTTTGGCCTCGAGGTGCCATAACCTTAATAAATTTCATTACAATAAGTAAAGACTTGAAGAAAGAAATTATTTATTTACTTATTTATTCTTTTATTATTATTACTACTACTACTACTACTACTAACGAAAGTCGAAAAATCAGAGTTGAGAGGTTCTTTAAAAGGATGATTTTTTTTTCTTTAAATGGGGATTTTCCAAAAAAATAAAAAAAAGGGAATTCTATAAAATAAGGAATAGATGTTTCTTAAAATAAAATTTTTTTAAAAGTTTCTGAGAATAGTTTTTTTTTTTTCTAAGATGTGCTTTTTTAGTGGATTTGAAGTATTGTTTTTCATCTTATTGATTTGAATAACGCGCAACACAAAGACTTTCAAGGGAGGAGGGGGATCATAAGTGGACCACTTAAATTCCAAGCTCTCTTTAGACAATTTAGATCTTTTTGACAAAACCTTTAAATCTTGCGAATACGCAAATAAAAAAAAAACTTAAAAAGTATGTGGAAACTAAAGGTGCCTAAAATATGAATTATTATTATTATTATTATTATTATTATTATTATTATTTTATTGTGCATTTCCTAATTGACACACTAACTTAAAAGCTTTCTAAATTCTTTTGCTAAAATTCTTGACAATATTGATCAATCAATGCTTTAAATATGATGTATATCATATGATTTGAGGAGTGGCGATGAAAAATATAAGATACATGATTTGAGGAGTGGCGACTTGGAGTAGGGCCTCGTGGGGAATTAAAAAAAATCATTAATTCCTATTAAAACTTACTTGTTTCAAACGAGTAATTATAAAATAATATTTTTATGAACATCATTAACTTGAATGCGTGTCACTAAAGGACTAAATTATTATTATTATTTAAATGCATGCATTAAAAAAAATGAAAAATAAACCTTTTTTTTAAAATGGTGAACGATGTGACCTTTTTTAAGTCAGGGTCTACATAAACGTAGACCCGATTTAATACCAACTACAATAACCCAAACTCTTAACGATTTGAGTGCTACTAAAATTTAAATTAAACTTAAATAAAAGGGTTGAAATGCAGAAAGTAGAAACTTATGGACTGATCAAGTCTTTTGACACACGATGTCCTAAAGTAAAATTGTTCGCTCTTAACTACTACGACCCATGTGGACAACCACTCATAAGATACAACGATCACACAAACCACTTGTGCAGCAATCACGAATGGTTTCAGAACTGACACACCCCATTTATATAGATAACCATACACTAACCTATATAGAAATAAAAATTTGACAACTCGACCTAGGCATACGATTGGACATTATATTTTTGTTTTTCAAAGATAAAATGAAATAAGCATCTTCATAATAAGGTCCATGTATATTCTCACCTAATCACTATGATGTTCATAAAGCATATTAAAATAAAATACTATAACCAAATTTCAACATATTTACATCGAGGATCTACCGTACCATTTCAAAAGTAATACTTATACAATACATGACCCCCAAAATATAATACAACAGATTGTAAGGCCAAAATAACAACCCATAACTTAACCCTACAGGTTGTCATCCATGTACATCGAACTTCGGAATCCCGTAAGAGCTTCATAGCTAGCCATGTCCTCTATAAAGTTTCATGCTCACCTACAATGCAAGAACTACGTAAACTAATGCCCAATAAATAAAAATCATGCATGCTATGAGTATAAATAATATGGGTATATGCTGCCATGTCATTTCTTTAAAATATCATGCTAAAATGCATCATATTCAAATATTCCTTAAAGTTAACTCGAAATGTTTCATTTGAAATATTTTCCTTTCATAGGGACGTTGACCCAACAATGTACCAGATAGAGCTCTACACAATATAAATACTAATAATCAAAAATCAAATGGTCAATATGATATCGACACGATCGAGTGGACCATCCTCTTGTGACCACTAGAAGTACATCCACTAACTGTCCCTATGATCACCCAAGAAGTATCCCATCATTGGTGTCAATAATCATAATATCACAAGGGCACAGTCAAGTGGTCCACCTTCCCGTGATCATCAAATGCACATCCCCTATCTACCCTTACGATCACCTGAGACGTCTCACTTGTGATGCCAAAACATATTACATAACATGTCTCACATGCCTCGGAGCCCAAGTAGTGGTCGATAAAACATTTTATAATGTAAATTCATTTTTCCAATCACGTCGTGCATGCTAGATTTTTTTCAACGATGGACATATGTCGTGCATGCACATGCAAATGCTCGTAAATGGCATGCTCATTCAATATATTTGGAGCCACATGCTCAATCATTGTAACCATCATATGATATGCAATGATCTCCTTATCAAGGTTATATAAATGTTTAAACAATACTCTATCGAGAATATTTCATGAATACTTCTGTAAATGGATTTTTACTTATCTTTCGCCTTTGTGTACGTGTGTTCTCTATGGGGTGCAAGTCAAGTTCACTTAAAGCCGGAAACCAATCTATATTACCAACACAGACCTCAATTAGATAATCTTAATATGCACACAATCCCCGACTATGACAACTCATGCCAAAACAATTTCGATAACTCCAAGTTACCAACTACATTCTAAAATTGCCTTATAACTCCCTCCATTCTTCAACTTAGATACATGCAAACATCATGTAATTGTATCATAATGACCTAACATTTATTTGAATAAATTATCCAAGCTTTAGAGGTGATTATTGGACATGTGAATGTTGAAACTATGCGACTATCAAATTGGACAGAATCTGTTTTCAGTTTTCTATCACTGTCGAGATATTTTTCCATCCTCTTTCACACCCTTAAATACATCCATTCATTCCCAACCTTTTACTACACTTACATAACATATATATGAATGTAACCATGTCATGAATTCACCACAATTACAGGATTTTCAGCCTCAAGTTAAGTCCTTTTTACAGCACATTGAATCAGGCAGTTTACTGTGACTGCCTTTGGTTTCCATTGCATTAGCATTTTTCAAATCAGATTCTAACATCTTAAAAATAATTTCTACAGTTACAAATCTTATATACCAATGTTCAAATTGATAAATATGTGTTCCATTCAAAGTATTGTATAAAACCAAAGGTTGAACAAGTAAAATCCAGCAACTATTTAATATCTGTCCTTGGTGGTTTCACTCAAATTCATGCAATCAATTACCCTTCTTTTGTTATCATTAAATCATCGAAATGCCCCAACAAGATTTCAATCAAGTCCAGAGGCTCAAGAGGATATTAAACCCTCAAAAAATATAAAGACAAACTTCAAAACCTTGAGCTAACTCACCTGTCCAAAACTTTCAATTCCAGCTTCTTGTTTTATACTTCTCTTTGGCTCTTTTGCTTTTGTTCGGTTGAAACCCGCAAGCATACGAGATCATTGAATAAGAAAAAATATTTGTGAGTGAAAAAGTATCGTTCCCACGAGGAATAAGGCCTACTTTGTAGTTCAATAGTTTTTATCAAATTCGGACTGTAATAACACCGAAAGAGAATTGAGTTTTGTTATTTATACTAATTTCTACATTAAGAAACCAAGTAAAAATTGATTAAATCTAATGTGAATGCTTGTATTGGATTCATG
>CAIGRN010126633.1:0-17631 GCA_903798345.1 Fraxinus anomala
AACTTTTTAGCACCAAGAATTGCTTTATAAAATAGAGGTCTTAAAAGGAAGAATATGGCTTTGTAAGCAATAAGCACGACTACGTTACGTGAGTTTACCAAAAGTTTTGATATAAAACCAATGCTTAAGAAGACAACTTACAAGCTTTGGCACAAAAGAGCCCCCCTAAAATAGGTTAAACACCTACCAAAACAACTAGCATCTAGCAGTGTGAAGCAAGATCGATCATCAGAGAGAAGCCTCAAGCGAGCACTTTATGGCCTTACAATTAAACAAGCACCCTAAAGGGGCCGAGGGACAATGACACTAGCTAAACAACTGAGAGAGCTACCCTACAAGTAAACAGGCTTGCTTCGACATGTTAAGGAGATTATCATTGGAGATCAAATTCGAAGAATTCAGAAAAAGATTAAGAATACATAGTCATGTTTTAGGGGTTTAAAGAGAAGAGGATAACATAGTACTTGATGGACCACAAATCATTGACTCACACGATAGATGGTTTTTAGTCAGAATTCAAAACTCTCATGTCGTGTAAACTGTGTAATTGTGAACTAATATATTCAAGCTACATGCTATATGTTGTGCGTCAATATAGAAAAACTATCACCCCATGTCCAACCACTTTGTCTCAAAAGCTACATTAATGTACGTTGCAATCAACACTTTTAAGAAGAAAATGCTTTTGCTAGCTGCAGTTTTTATAAAATCAATGCTTAAGAAGGTCAACTCACAAGATTTGGCACAGAAGAGCACCAAATTCATGATTTTACTGCGTTAAAATGCAAGCGCCGCAGCATTGATAAGACCATAAACCATCAAGATAAATTAGGAGTACAAAAACAGATTATAAACCTACCAAACTACTAGCAGAGTATGAGACATCTTAAGGAGCTTATTGTTGGGGATATAAGTTGAGGAATCCAAAACAAATCAAGAATACATAGTTGTTTTGGAGAAACTACATTGTTTATCAACTTTGAGACAAATATTGTTAAAGAACTTCATGACGCTAGATCATGGCAACATAACAAAATCAGTTTAAAACAATGATGCCCAGGGTGTTGTTTGTGCTAAGGTCTAAAGACCATCCCTTGCTTCGAACAAATTAGCATGGCGAATTGGATGGAGATGTGTATAAAATATGCACGCTGTTGAACATAACCGTAGAAGAAAGAATTTAATGATTTACTAATGTCTTCAGGTTCAGAGAATAATCTACCAAACACAGGTCAAATGTAAAACCCATTTTTCTACTTCAAAGTCCAGGGTCTTAATTAGTTCATTTACTTTTCTATCCTAATCAAGACAAACACCAACATGACCGCCCTTCGAACTATACAGTATGGTGAAGGGATAAGCAACTATATGTATCAATTACATGAGCGCATGATTTTAAAGAATATACACTATAAAAAATTTCTCCATATTTCCTCTTCTAATCAGAAAGATATGGTGAGAAACACAGGAAAAGAAAATTTGTTAAAACAAGTTGACCTGTGGTCGTGGGTTATTAAATTCGAAAGCCCTACCAAACGGGAGGACTTATGGCATTTATAATTCGATAAGCAAAATAAGATTCAGCTTGAAATGCTGCACTTGATATTACATTCTATAATTCGATAAGCAAAATAAGATTCAGCTTGAAATGCTGCACTTGATATTACATTCTAACTTTTCAATCCTTCGCTATTGAACTGTACATCAAATGTTTCGGAAAGGTTGAACTTACAGAAAATTCACTATTGAGCGAGATAGCAGTCATCGAAACTGGATTTGTCAATCACACATCCCTTCTTGCTCCCATATATCCACAAGAAAATCAACCATTTCCTGTCAATGGAGCACATTGGATCATTCATAAGAGCCTATTCAAAGACAGTAAAAGAAATATAAAATAGCACCAAGGATTTGCAAAATTGACTCACAGAGAGAGGAATCAACTGAGGGAATTTCTTGCTAGTTCCCAGAAGGCTCTCATAACTTGCATTCCAACTATAATATCAGTACAAGTTAGTCAAATAAAGGTGGAAAAACAGTTGTACTCCAAAACATCAAAATAATTACGGGAAAAAAAGGGAGCAGTTCTAGAGGATCTGCATAAGGGATCTCCTAGCACAGTAGCCTTGTGGAGGTTCACATTACCAAGAAGCTTACACTCAAAAGAACTTAATTTCTCAAATTCTGTCTACATCAAACACATTACTTGACATAATTTTGCTTCAAAATTTGAATGCTTTGGGGAAATTGTGTATAGCACTGTACAAATACCTTAATACAGGGTCCTGAACTTTTCCTCGGCTTTGAGACCTTTTATTACCAACCCACTGAAGCCGGGTTTGATTCCAAAGAAGAAGACCTGCATCCAGTAAATTACAAGCAGCAAAGTTCAATGACATGAAGCCAGTCCCAGAACGTATCTGAATATGCTCAAATGTACTTTTGCATCGGAGACAAACCATAATTAAAATAACTTATAAAGACTGAATGATCTTGTGTACACGGTGCATCAAATGCGTTTGTTGCGCATATGAAATCACCTTGACATAACTGAACTTACGAAATAACACAATCATCAGAACTTGCCATGATTTATGAATTCAGAATGGTCGCTTGTGCTGCTAATACCAGTGTTGTGGCTCTTCTGATTTGACATACTGATTGATGACAAGCTTCTCTGGGATAAAGCTGTGCTATTATCATTATCATACGTGCTGGTGCTCCAAAAATCTTCCGAAATGGTTGGTTTCTTCACCACTAGACCTTGAATTCTTAGTCCCTTTGAAGGTTCATCCACCGCAGTAATTGGTTGGGATTTAGTAGAGCAACCAAAACAACTTCTGCTCTGTTACAAGTCATGGTTATACACATTGCAATAAATTCTGACAAGAAGACAATTCAGTTTTATGCCACCAGATTACTAATCAAGCAGGCAGTCTTGTCAAATTCTTAATTAATCGACAATGTATGTCTTGGGAAATTACGTCCCAGAAGAAAGACTGCTACTGTTATTTGTAGTTATTCATAGCTATGCCTAAGTTAAGCCTTGGAAAACAGTACAACAGATATGCATACATATGCGTGGTCTTTAGAATTTTACCTATTTGGAACAACAATGGAAATTGTAAGAATCATGGGGATGGATTTAAGGGGGTTATTTTCATTAAGTTCGCTGAACAGTAAATAAATAACAGGTGTACCAGAATGAGTGCTTGGATAAATCAATTCATTAAGATATGGGGCTCATGTACCCAATATAGTTACTAGAGCATTATGAATATGCAATTAAATGCTTGAATACAAGGGACAGAAACATGAACTATAGTTTTATGACTATTAAATCATTTTTCTCATCTGTTTTTGATTCAAGAGTTTTTGTATCATAAATTGTATGCTAGACCGATTATTGAAAACTTACTAGCCTTGATAAAATGGCAAACATTCAAAGAAGATTAACACTTAACTCTTGGCATAAGTGGTTATCACAGTAAGGTTAATTTACGAAAGATGATAGCCAAATTTATTTGATAAAAAGTACTTTTAGTTGCAAGTTTAATACGACGAAGAAAAATGCATTCCTTTAATGATATGACTCTACCATATGAAAAATTTTAACATTCTGTGTTTGAGACTTCAAAGCACTTTAATTCATTTCTCTGAAATGTGAATATGAGTCTAAAGTTTTAAGAGTAATGAAATAGATATGTAGCCAACCACATCTTCTTCCAATACAAAACATTTCCAGCCACTGCCAAGAATTAACCAAGCATTTCATTTTCAAGTTCCATTCTAGGGAAGCAATCAAATTACCTATTCCGATCAGGAAGAACATGCCATTCGTCAGGGACATTCTTTGCCTTATCTTATTTGACCAAATACGCAGTTTTCTAGACTCAAATCCGTAAAAATAAATATTTGTCTTATCTTACTATCTTTTTACCCTGTAGCTCTATTTCGATAGATAATTATCGACTTCTCGATTTTAACACCAACGATAACTATTGAGTTTAGATTGGAGCGAAAGAATATTAACTGACTTGTCGAGCTGATATGACACCAAGCCGCACCTCTGAGGACTCAATATGCAAGAGAAAGATGTTCCTTTAACCAATTTTAGCAACTTAAAAGTGATTTTCATTTGGGGCCAGATCAGATTTTAGTGTGCAGTACTGCAGTTCACCTAATTGTTAAATGCAACAAGATGTCTTTGATTTTAGTCCGTCAACCTTTTAGGCTTATCTAGGTTTAAAGTTACATTTTAGGTTGACTTGTTTACTTCTAAGAACTAGGGATCATCTGAACAATATTTAGATTTCATTTTACCTGTCCTATGACTAGATTGGAAATATAAAAAACGAATTGGTCAAGAGAGCCATGCTTAGGAATAATATTTTCCCCGCTGTCTGATATTTTTTCAATTTGCAAATGAATAATTTTTTCAAATTAGTGAGCCATGAGATATGAGTTCAACTTTAAACATATTTAACGAAATAGAGGAGTAATTTTATGATCCCACAACTAGAGAATTAGGGGTTTTGGTTTTCCTTTGAGTACTGAGTTGACTTAAGTTACTTTAAGTACAACATACTTTATTTAAAACAGATGTGTTGATTTGAACTTTGCACATTGAAACTGGAGAGGGGGGATTCTGAATTTCATACTCGTTGACAATTTTTGGGTGAAAGGAAATATGGGAAAATCAGAAGGTAGATTCAAACTTGATCCATAATTACGAAGACAGAGAATATGCCTTACAACCTTATACAACATGTAGTTGAACATTCACAATTGCAATGCCAGTAACCCTTTCTAACAGATTTGGACCAATTCGATACAATTAGGCACCCAAGTAGGTAATATTTTGGCTGAAGATACTACTGCAACTTAGATCAAACCAGAAAAGTCATTCCAGAGGCAATCTATTATTACAAGTCAAATTTATTTTTATTTTTTTTATTGGTAAATACAACCCAAATTTGAATCTAGTCTGTCTAGTCATCTTCTTACTAACTGCAAACAATTTGTAATACAATTTTCTCCAAGTTTTTTCCTTTGAAACTGGGAGGGGTGGGGGGTGTGGAAGAAAAGAGAAGGAAAGCGCAAAACTTTCAGCGAATGAAGTTACCCTTGTGTTAAAAAATTCAGTGCTTGCTCCTGAATAATATATACTAACAATTTCATCAACTAATCCAAAATACATTGGAAAAAATATTTCCAAAATGCCAAATCAATAAAAACACAAATCTTGATAAACCCAGTCTATATTCATTTGTGTCCTTCACTGAATAAAACCATAAATCAAATTCGAAGAAAGTGGATTAAAATCAGAGTACATACCCAATGCAAGCAAGAAACTGAGTGATCCAGGCGCTGATAGAAGTGTACAGCATCATATATCTAAACATATACTTCAGTCAATCAAATTCCAACTGTGCCCAGATCACAGAACCCACAAAAAATCAAGTCCCAACAGCTAAAAACAAAGCCCTGAAAATAATTTTAACAAATATGTATCAATTAACAGTAGAATCCAATAATTTCTAAGTTTCTCTATTCACACACACGAGACTGTTTATACCAGGTGAGAATAGGAAAAGGCGAACCTTATTTGTCAACAATTATGTGAACTCATTGCTTAAATTTGTTTGGACTAAGTGGAGTGGCTGATGATATGACAATAATAGGTGTAAAGTTTGTTCATAATTACTTGTATTATTGAGTCATTCCTTATCTGTAATTAATCATGTCTCTGTATATCCTTTTTTCGGAGATTATATCGTTGTCTGTGGGCAACGTGTAATAAAATTTTGGGTAGGTCGATAATCAAAATCAGGAATAAGATATTCTTTCTTGGATCACGAATTCGATTATTCTAATTAGTTTTATGTTATCTTAATGGAATAGAACATGAATGGGGTCCAAGACAGGTTTTCGAGGAACGTAAACGTGGCAGTTACAGCAGAATTTTTATTCAATAGCCATATCCAAAGCAATCCAAGTTCAGTTAATAATGCGTGCAACTTACATCCAGTTTATGGCACACAGAGTGAGCCAATCTTGTGTCTTATCTGCATTTATTTGTCCCAAGGAGAATGATGACGACTTAGGACTCCGTTTCTTAATACTCTTGAAAAGTTAAAAATTATTTTTGAAATAAAAAAAAATGCTTTTAAATATATTTGAATAATTTTCAAAAAGTGTTGAATTTGACTAGATAAGCTTTTAGATGAAGTTGACATAAGATAACTTTCTTTAAAAACTCTTTTACAATAGACAAAAGCATCGTCAAATCAATACTTAATCAACTATTCTCACTGTTTAGATAAAATTCGAACCACTTCTCTAAAATCATAGTTCTTACACCTCTCCCAATTCCAATTAAGGATGTATTTGATGGATATCATTGAGGAAAGAATGTATTTTAAATATTGATATAATTGAAAAATATGTGATTAAAAAGTAAAGAAAAATTATTGATGTGATGAAAAATATTATTTTGTTGAATAATGTGTAGTTGAAAATAAGTTTTGAAAGAATGTATACCACAAATAAGGACTAACAGAATGTTTCTCTCTTTTTTTTTTTTTTATTTTATTTTATTTTATTTTGGGTGCTAGGTGGACTCAGATTTTCTTTCTTGGAAACTCTAAAATGCACATATCTAAGCTAGTAACTTCGTTGATCAAAGTAGAAGTCAAATACGGCTCAAGATATTGAAGAATATCTAGAAATTCTATCGTTTCATGAATATTCAAGATATTGAAGAATACAAAAAACGACTCAATATTTCTTATATGAAAGTACACGATCAAATTACATGTATTTGACACCATAATAAAAGCACTCTCTTAAGAAAGTCGATTTCTTGTTCTGATAATATGGAAATAGAATATTTGAAAAATATGTCTAGCTAATACAATATGGATGCTGGATAAAGCTAGTGTCATTGATAACAAACCCAAATACAGCTAACTTCTGTTCAATTTCTCAAACATTCTTCAAAAATTAACAATCTAGTACCATTCTTCTACCGCTTGCCGCCTGGATTGAGCAGACGGGAAACTAGACCCATTCTCCACCAAGGTGTTACTGTTAACATTTCATCATTTTTCGATATAAGAGCAGGCAGTCCGTTGGTGAAGCTACGACCGAGTGATGTCTGCTCCTTGCCACTTGTCTCCGAGGAACTGAAATTGATATCAATACATCATTAAACATAGAAGTCTCACCATTCAAAAAGAACCCAGTCTGTTGCCAATTACAAAAGCAAAGGGTAGGGAGAGCACCACAGCAGCTCGTAAAATCGATGTCAAAACTTATATGCTATGATAGCTTCATTAGATTGTTCTATGTGAATGCTAAAGAGGGAAATAAGCAAGCAATATCAGGAAGGTAGAAAGACGTGGAAAGGGATTAAGGAACTTGCAGTAAACTTTATTTAAAAAAAAAAAAGAATAAGCTTCAACAAATCATAACTATCTTTTGTATTTTTCATCTAGTAGTTGTAGGATTACGATTACAATAGTAGTTGCATCGCTTGTAAGTCTAGAGGCTAATCTAAGGAAATTGACTTGAGACGTGTACCTTAACCATATTTAATAATGAGCAATGTGTGATGGAATATGAACAAGACCATAGAGTTGAAGCAGTTTAAAGATGTAAACACTATAAAACATGTGCTCCTTAATACTAGATTTCAACATCTATTAATTTAGATTATCAGCTAGGCAATTAAAATCAAGTGAGAAGTCAAATAATAATCACGTGTGCTTGTTTGAGAACTTCACAGAACTAACTCTACAATAGGACATGTCATATAGAATTCAATAATTTCAATCGAGTGATGCTACAGTTACAGGGGCCTGTGAACAAGGTTACACACATGGGGGTGGGGGCCAATTTTTTTTTTAATACATGGGGTGGGGCCCGCCGCTACAGTGAGGGGCCTGTAAGGCCCCTGTGAAGCATTATTCTGTACGCTGGGCATTATCCTTGTCAATTATACATCCTATGTTGTAGTTGTGTATGTGACTGTCGGACCTGACAGGCCATTGGTGTCTTGTGCATGGATTATTATGGTAAATATAATGCAATGCTTATTATGACAATTCTTCTAAGTTCTTGGCTTGAATTCGAATTCATCCTACATCAAATTCCATGAGCAACTTGGAGAGAAAATTAGAAAGAGGTAATTTCCACCAAAGCAAATATCAGTTTGGTTGGTTGTCTATTTGCCTGGTTGTCCGCCTAAACCGGAAGCAGTTATACATGCTATAACAAAACTTTGTAGGAGAATATCTCGAGAAATATATGAAGATAGTATGAGGTTTGAACAAGCAAATCAGTATTTACAACAAATCACAAGCATTAGAATTAGGACCGTTACATACCACAATCTTATCCAATTGGGACATTGTATGGTGCAAGGATCAAGTTACACTGTAACCTATAGTGGAAAAGTTCACAAAAATGTTGGTCCATCAACATTTGAGTGGTAATGTACATAAATTAGGATTGTTTATTTCTGGTTTTGTTATGGGTAGCGCATCTAACTAAATTATGATTTTACCTTGTTTAGAGGTGTCCTAGGCGAAACTGTAAAGAAGTCATTGATTTGG
Source organism: Fraxinus anomala (assembly GCA_903798345.1). NCBI lineage: Eukaryota > Viridiplantae > Streptophyta > Magnoliopsida > Lamiales > Oleaceae > Fraxinus > Fraxinus anomala. Next base: position 8,619 of record CAIGRN010126633.1, read on the forward strand.
CCTAGAAGCAAATAAGATTTGTTTCTTTTGCAAATCTGCTCTGTTTAACACACAAACATTATGCATAGTTTATATACAAATACAAGGTTAAGAGACAAGTACAGAATTTATAACATCAAGAAAACAATAACATAGCAAAATACTTGAAGAAAACTTAGACCAACCATTCCTCATGTCCAAACAAGTGGGTGTGACTAGCACCCACCCGTTTGTACTCCTTTTACTCCATTAGTTCACTGTAAGAGCTTTCAGTTTCCTATAGCTTCTCTTGTGGATAAATCTAGAGGCCCCTCGTTTGCAGGGCTTGTTTTCATGAGGATAGGCAAATACAAGCTAGAAGTTTTTTTAGGTAAACTTATAATTTATCCACAGATCAATGTTTAAGCAGCTAATTGCCTAACCATGAACAGGTTTAAAGGTTTGAAATTCTTATTTTACGCTGGTTTCTGTATTTCTCGTCGTGTCAAGAAACTGGATCAAATAGAACTTTGACTTAGAAAAGTTTCACAACATAGTTAAGTACATAATTATACATCACTTCAAACTCAAACATAAGCCAATTGAATGAACAATGATGTGGAAACAATTCTGTATCACCATTGGATACTGAACTAAGAAACCCTTCATAATAATGCTTCGGAGGTGCATAACACTTGCACAATGCATGAACATATCTTCAATTCTAATAATCTTCAGTGCATGTTTGGGAGAAAGTATAATGAGATTGTAATGAAAAGAAATAGTGGAAATCATTGTGTGGATAATAAGTGGGTAGCAGTCGTGGATAGTAGTTTTGGATAAAGTTAATGTTTGACTTCGACTTCGACTTCAAATTATAATGAGATTATAACTTGTCCCAAACAAGCACTTAGAAGTGCACATGCATGTACATATAAACAGGAAAAATTAAAGAATCTCAGAAACATACGTCGGAGGTAGTGGACCTTCATATGCAAATGTTGACAAGCCCTGGCGCTGCTTATGCTTGGGATTGGCAGTGCATAATACATAAACTCGTCCACGCCGTTTGATTGTCCGACAAAACTCACACATTTTCTTCACTGAAGAACGGACCTTCATGACTACAAATGATAATAGCAAAGGCACCATCAGAATAGAAATACTATATTTAACTGTGAACTGGTAGTTGTAGTCGTGTTAAGGTAGAGAAATCGTTCTAAATTGGAAGAACGTGCCAACATGAATAATTCATAAATGCGAGGGAGTTCACATAAATAAAAATAGAAAATCCTATTTGCACAAAAGTGAAGAACCCTTATGGAGGGAGTTTGAAAGCCAACACAGTAGTCACCATAATGAGTCAAGTTACATGGAGAGACTGTCTTTTTTGTCATTTCTCTTTTCATATCAGATAATGATCCTAACCAGTACAACCAATTGGATGGCCTTTTGGGCTTCTAAACAAACTTGTGCAAGAACAATGATGATATTCTCGTAGATTACCCATCTAAGAGCTGAGAAACTATGCTATTCAGGATCAACGATATTTTTACTCTATAGTTTGTGATGTAGAATTCATGAGCAAGAAAAGGGAGAGTAGAGACTCACTGAGACATGGTTATGCTGTAGTTTTCATCTAGTACAGGCTAACATTATATACACTACAATTTAGCAGGCAGTAGAAATTATTTGGTTAAGATATTCCTCTGTTTTACAAGTTAATCGTTATTTTAATAAACTTAATATTTCAGAAATAGCCCATACGTGCCTTCGGGTATTTAATGGGACAATTTAAGCTAGTCTTATTCTAAGTTCTATTAATTCTAAACATAATGCTGAGTCAAATAGGTACGTAGTTATTAGACTTTATTATAACATGAGTCTGCATAAGATTAGGAAACCATAACAGCCTGTGAATTTCTGGAAATCTGTAGCTGCGTCCAGAATAAGTTCAAGATTTTTGAAGCTTTTCCTGTTAACTCTACCCCTAAAACAAAAGTTTGCAAAAACTATAGACTTCAAATAATTTGAGATTTTTCAGACAAACCAAGCCAACCATAGTATCAAAATAGAAGAGAAAACTAGGTCATAGGCCCATTGCACTTTTACAATGAGATATTAAGCTTATAGAGTTTACTATATTATTAGACTCAAGGGTAATTTTGTCTTTCAATATTTAATGTACCACAATCCGAGGTTTTATTTGTATCCTAATTATGTCAAGAATAATATTACTAGCCTACTAGGTAGTCTAATATAATTTTCTAAGTTAAAGCATCTACATCTCAAAATTTGTACTCTTGGTCCTTTTGCACTCCCTTTAAATCCTTGAAGTAGAAACCTTATTCTTACATTGCTCAAATGTTTCCAATTGAAAAATTACTCATAAGGCCACCAAACTTTCAAAAGTTACCACTCATTTATTGGACACTACAAACTGGAGCCATCAAACATTTCTTTCTTCAACTAATTTGAGTCCAACTTCCCCTATCCCCTGCCTATGTCAATCCTTCAAAGTGAAATTTTTGAAAGTATCCCTGTCCAAAAACAAGCCAATCCAACTCTAAAGTGCTATTCTTGTGTTGTATAATTGGGAGAGAGGAAGGAGGGCTCACTTCTTGTCAATCATTAACTTATGTCTTACACATGGTTGTTTACACCTGCAGACGCAACATACAATAAATCCTGGCTACCAGTTGACTATGTAATTGTATTGCTCTTCTGGTTAAGCAAGTTTTAACTTAGTTACATTGTTATTCCAAGACTTCAAGCCATCCATACAGTGATCATATAACCTTCCTCTCTAAGGTGGCATTGCCAATGGCTTGAAATAAATCTCGACAGCAACTTAATCAGTTGAATATGGACTAGCGCAATTGGCAAACAAGAAGCACATAAAATTTACATATCACTTGGCATGATATTCCAAATCAAAAAGTGTAAACTTAAATAAGAGTCAGGCTTTGGCGCTTTGCGCCAAAAAATTGATAGCCTTTACCAATATTATGTAGCAATAAAAATCTCAGCTTTTAATAATAAAAATAAATAATTAATAAAATAAAAAACAATATTTACTGAAGGATCAGAGTTCATGTACAGGATAAAGGGCACACATGCCTATAGCAAGATTCGATGTGGTCAGATAGTTAATAGTTTCTCGATAGGAAATTCTTAGCACTAAGTCTCAAGCAGCAGAATTATTTAATAATTAGAGGACCTTAAATATCCCTCACAATTTTGGACATTAAACATTCTCTAATCCACGAATCCATGAAAGAAACCATAAATTTAGCACCGACGTTCAGCAATTGATCACATTACAAACCGAATCCCCCATGCACTAAGTTATTCGCTAGTATAAAGCCCATTTACAGAAGTCACTAAGAAATGCCAACCGTAACACCCTACTCAAATCATTTCTTGTAATCAGGTAAAAACATGTTCCACGTGATTGACAGTGAATATTATGTTGTCACATAAGCTGCTTAAACAGTAAACTCAATACATTTTCTTCACAAAGCAAATGGAAAAGTTCACACTAAATCATTCGCTAGTACAAAACCCAATTACAGAAGCTTAAAAGAAATGCCAAATGTAACATCCTACTCAAATCATATTCTTGTAATCAGGCAAAAACATGTTTCACGTGATTAATCGTGAATATTGCGTTGTCACATTTTTGCTGCTTAAAAAGTAAACTGGACACATTTTCTTCACAAATCAAATGCAAAAGTGCTACTATAGGAGCATTCATTTTCATTAAATATCCCACAAACCATGTTCAAGAAAACCCCAAATAAACTCAATATAAACAAATATAAATCATAAACAAAATTTATTTCATGTATCAATATAGACTGATAAATTGAAATCGTATTCTATTGAAAGATAACTAAACACCCAAATTCCTGACACCTTTACTTACAAACACACCCAAAATCCCTTTATAACAAAAAACAAATAATATAGAAATCCTATACAAATCCGAAATACACAAACCCATAAAAATGTTCAATCTAGTCACCCCATTCCATAAAATTATACAAATTTACCATAACATAGAGCACCTAAACAAATCCCTGAACTTATAAAACCCAGCTGAATAGCTATACGAATAGCATAAAATAAAAACCAACAAATCCTCAATATAGTAGTATTGATTTATAAATATATTTACATACCTCGTTGATGAGGGTTTATGCTGTTATGACGAGTTAATTGATAATTTTGCGGATCTACGTTGTTGATTCTTCTGTTTTGTTTGTGGGTGGTGGGCCCGTAAAATGTTTACACAGTGGGCTGCGTATAAAGCCCAATTAAAGAAAGTTAACCCATCAGTGACACAAGTAAAAGGGAAAAATTCATAAATAATGTGTTTGCCAAATACAATTTCACTTTTAACAAACTTCTTTCAATTTTTCAAAAATCAGGTAGTAATTCTGATTTTTTAAATTAAATATATAATTAAAAACATTTTTTATTTAAATATATTAAAATCACAATTTTAGTCACAATTACATATTTACAAGTCACAAATTATCAGTCACATATTTCATCAATCGCATATTACTTATTAGTTAAAAATTATCTATTTTATCGGTCAAATATTACTTATGGGTCACAATCATCCTAACTGATCACAAACCACTTCATCACCGCACCCTGTCCTACCCTAACCCCACTCCACCACCACCATCGCCCACAACCACTGCTTCCGCAGCTTGTCACATATTTTATTGATCATATATTACTTATCGGTCACAAATTAGTTAATTTATTGGTCAAAATCATCCAAATTGGTAACAAACTACTTCACCGCCGCACCTTGTCCTACCTTAACCTTATTCCACCACTACCATCGCCGCCACAACCACCGCCGCGCCCCACCTTAACCTCAATCCAGTACACCACACCTCAAATCACTATCACACCATCACCCCCTACGCCACCGCCTACAGAATCACCACCTCACCGTCACATCAGTAGCTCCCCGCGGTAGCCACAGACCAATCTGAAAACGTCACCACCACCACCATGCAACACCACTGTCATTCACCATTAACCACACACTACCATGAAATAAACACAAATCCCGTAGCTATCTCCGTGCTGCGCCACCGCCATCAACACCAACGCGACGTCTATATACGTAGATCTAGATCTAACAGCGACCAGAGTTGTAGCAGCTACAGATCGACGTTGTGCGATGTGTACAGATACAGGCAACTCCATCTCGCAACTCCATCTCTATACACATCGTTGCTACACAACACCGCGATGCACACAGGCGGCACTGCGCCATCGCCGCTGTGCGCAGTAGCGCTGCCTGCAAGCAACGCTGCGCACGGCGACAAGGCCGTGAGCACTGCGGTGCTCTTCTGCCGATAGAGCTCTCTTGGCGATGCGGTGATCCTTCGTTGATGGTGAAAGAGAGAGAGAGGGGAGATAAGGGAGAGGGATAGGGATAGGGATAGGGAGAATAGAGGGATTAATATTTGAATTTGAAATTGTGGTGGGTGGATAGTATATGGGTTAGGTATATAATTATTATAAATTTAATTTTTCAGCTGATATTTGAAAAGAATAGTTTTATACCTTATGTTTGAATTTGAAAGTATAATGGTATGATTTTGTGTAATTTTCCCCAAGTGAAATTTTGTGGAAATCACATAAAATCAGATTTTTCAAGTTACCATTTCAAAAATCACATTTAAAATTTGTTTTTACAAAAATTGAATGATAATTCAATATTTTAATATTAATAATATCTTCTCTCTGTAGCGACACTATCCATCCACCAAAAGTAGCAACNAAGTTACCATTTCAAAAATCACATTTAAAATTTGTTTTTACAAAAATTGAATGATAATTCAATATTTTAATATTAATAATATCTTCTCTCTGTAGCGACACTATCCATCCACCAAAAGTAGCAACGGTGCTACGAGCGTCATGTACAGAGGCGCTCGATACTGTGAGCTTCGCTATGGGATGATGCCCAAACCGCTGTGCGCCTGTGTAGTAGCGCAGCAAGTTGCACTCACAGACACCGTTGCGCACGGCGCTCACACATCTACAACAATTTGCTATGGGTGTAGGTTGACACAGAAATGGGACAATGCTGAATGGTGGTATTTTTAACAGCAGAAATCGGCAATGAGAAGAAATAGAGGTTTGTTGCAGCGATGGGTACTGTGGCTGATGATATTTGATCTGTAATTTTGGATCTGATTTTTTGGGGGTGTTTAGGTAGTGGTCATCATGATTTTGGCTGCGACGGTGAGGTTGGTAGTGCTAGTGAGGTGGTGGTTATGTTGGTGGTGGTCATGGTAGTGCGGCGATTGTGTGTGGGATGGAGTGGGTGAGCTGTTTGTGATCAATTATTTGGTTGATTGTAACAATAAATAATACGTAACTAATGAAATAAATAATTTGTAACTAATAAATAGTGTGTGGCCTAAAATTTTGTTAAATTGTGATCATTAATTTGATAATTTGTGATCTAGAAATATTTTGTGATCAATAATTTATAATTTGTGATCATGAAATAAATTGTGACATATAAAATTTGTGATTTATGACTAAAAAATAATATGTGACATATTAATTTGATAAATTTCTGATAGAAAAATAATTTTTAACATATTAAATTTGTGATTTGTTACTGTGATGTTTGTAATTGTGACCATAAATTTTACACTATTATGACCTTAATATCTTTAATTAATAAAATATATATTTAATTAAATATTTCATAAAATGAAATTTAATTAATATCTGATTTTCGAAATAATAAACCGTGTTTCTTAATTTTTAAATTGGTCAAACTTAATCTCTTAAATATGAAATTTTTCCTAAAATTTTTACCGTCGTGATGTCATCCAAAATTAAATGAGAATATTACAAAATTACGCTAAAATTAGAGGGTCAAAATTGAAAAATCCTGTTTTATTAAGATTTCATTGAAAAACACATTTCAATCCTTGTAACTTCTTAGACAACTATAATAAATGTTGTTTTTTGCTCGAACATGTGATTAACAGAATCTCGGCCACTTCTCCTACACGTAAGCGTCACATGCACTCTAAAATACCTCATTATGAGATGTATTACAATCATTGTAATTTTAGAGATGTATAAGTGAAATGTAAAAGAAATTAATTTTCAATTTTTCATCTTAGAAACCTTGGAGGCTTATTTCATCAAGTTCAAAACCTGACTAAGAATCCCGAGCTGTGTGAAATTTCGAGTGGGCTAAATGTATTTATCAATTTCAGAAAAGAAAATTGGTGTCCTCACCTTTTAAGAAAGTAGCGGAATTACCCTTACATTTATTTATTGGCACAGACTATTCCCAACATTTAGAAATTATCGTCCGTTCGTCCTTTTGGATATAATATGACAAATTTGTCCTTCTCTTTAAATAAGTAAAAAAGAAATTATTACTGCAAGATTCCCAAACTTTTGAAAAGTGCAAATAGATTCCAAAAAGAAAATAATTCAAAATTTTTTAAACAAAAACTAGTATAAAAAATAATTTAGCGGGAAAAAAATGGAAAGGAAAGGGGGAAGTGGTATCTACCATATTTTAATGTGATTTTTTCAGAAATCCATATTTTACAATCTTTGGAAAATCAGATTTATAAAAAAAACAAAAAACAAAAATATTATTTTACAGAATAATGTTGGTTAACCAATAAGAATTGTATCTGATGTTTATTATTATTATTATTTTTATAACCGTGGATGTTCAGGCCAATTTACGAGCACCTCGACTAATTCCACAGGACCCTGAAGTTTACGGTCGGATGAAATTGATGTTAAAGGTGTTTATAATTAAAATTTCAATCTTGCTACATATACATTTCCCTTTACAGTATGACTTATCGAATTTATAGTTTACACAACTTCAAATCACGTTTCATATCTCACACATTTAATTTAACAATTATATAATCGCCACATTATCTATCTGTCAACCAGGTCATAAAGGGAGATGTGCAAACAGCTTTATCCTTGAATTTTTATCTCCAAATTTACCTGTCTTCTGATTTAATTCGTTTTGCATTACAATATCAATAATTCCCATCTCTATCAAATTATGATCATGACGTACTAAAATATTCCACGTTATCGTATGCCAAAAGTCTCGTATAAAAACCTTGAGGGCATGAAACTTTTAGACCGGTAAATAAATGTCTAGTTGATAAATGTGACTATGGTCTTGAACTTGAAGTTACATAATTATGCAGAATATTCAATGGCGGATCCATGAATGTATCCCGGCTATGTGGCTGTGACCGTTGATCATTCATCGTCGACAGTCAACGACCACAATAACGAGGTTGTTTATTAATATTTAATTAAATAATATTAAAAAAAAATCAGCCTATATGTAAATGCACTAAAATCACATATCACAATTCTTCAATCTATCATCAAGTTCCAATTTTCAACACCAATTTATCACTTATCACAAATTTCCCAATTTATCATTTATCACAAATTATAGACCACATTCTTTTTCCCCTTTTTATTCTTCTACTTTCTTGTCTCAAGGACATATCACATTCTCACTTAATACCTTTCTTCTACACATTATTCTTTATCCACACATTATTCTTCTACTTTCTTCTCTCACAATCCAACACACAAGTCATAAGTCATAACATACCAAAAAAATAAAAAAATAAAAAAATAGAGAGGCTGCGAGACATATAATTGAGAGTGATGAAAGTTAGAAATTGGATTGCACATAAAATCAAAGAACTTAAGTATTTTGCTTTCCTGTATTTCAAGAACAAAAACCATTATCAAGCATTCAATTTAAATATATTTAACTAGTAAACTCAACGATTATAAAGAGAAGAGAAACACCATCTTTTCTTCCAATTTGTTAGGGCCAAAAACAGAGATGGAGAGGTCGACGTCAGGGCTCGCTAACAGCAGCAATAGTTAGCGTGAGTTCGCAGGGGCAACATGTCGGCGCAGGAGGAAGGAACCAAGTTTTGAAATTGAATTCATTTGGAATGATCGATTAATTGGTATTTGG